>VDFB02000007.1:58570515-58596023 GCA_007258455.2 Sequoia sempervirens
ATCGTAGCAATTACTTTAAAGTAGCAAATGAAAAATGCAAACAAGAAGAAAGAAGACATGAGAGCCAACATGGAAAGCCCCTATGTCAAGTCATATGTTTCTGAGTAAAGATGCATCATGTGAGAGAAAAAGGAAAAGAGAAAAGGAAGGGATTGCCCCCAAAATGAAAACACTAAACACATAAGGGATCTATGGATTTGGGGTCAGTATGTTCTTTGCTACAATGTTTTATTAGAGAGCTCGGAACTGTCATCATCCCCCAAATACATAGAACTGCAAGAATGACACAAAGAGAGTGAAAACAAAGAAAAATAAAGATCCTTTTGGGTCAACATGGAAGAGACATAGGATGTCTCGACGCTTTGCATCATCCCCAAAAGGAAAGCACAAGAAAAGACAAAAGAAAAAGGCAAAGAAAAAGAAAAGGGGCCTTTTGGGTCAACATAGAGGAGACACGAATGTATCAATGCCTTGCAACATCCCCAAATGAAAACAAAAGAAAAGGAAAAGAAAAAGAAAAGGGGCACCAATTTTTGGGTCCGCACTTCACCATAAGTGGAGACATCACTTTCTGATTCTAGATATAGTTTTGAGCTCATTAGATGCAACTATATTCAAGTTTTTATGAAATTTTATGAAGTTTCCCAAAAGATATGAATGATAGTGCTCAACCTTGTATATCGCAATTACTTTTTGAACGATGTATGTGTTGCCTGATTTTCACCTACGGGCTCATCAGGTAGGACAAATTGTGTTTCAGGTGTTCATAAAGGCCAAATGGGAATTTGCATCAAGGGTTAGATCATGCACTGGAGGATTTTTTTCATAAGTATGTTCGAAGGCGTGCCTCTATCAGTTTTGGCAAAAAACTCATCAGAGAGGAAAGTCGACAAGACCCTCTTGTTGTCTTGCCGACTAGCAGTGCGTGTTTTTTGTTTGAATACACCGGTCACTAGGACTTTTGAGTCTCCATGAGTCCTTATGTATCTCGCCACGTGGAATGTCACACGAAGGTTGTTTACAAGCTAGCATTAGGGAGATGTCTCGGCAATTAACGGAGGTTTTAGCGAAAAAGGATGTCAACGGGGAGAAAATGTGGGCCTCGTTGTAACGTCTCGGCGACCGATGATGTCTCACCAAAATAGAATGCCCTCACTAAGAAATGAAGACCTCACTATAAGGTCTCACCGACCAAGCGATGTCTCCCCGAAATGAGGTACGCTCTCGGCGAAAGAAAGGAGTTCGCCGTGATGTCTCGGCAACCAACCAGAAGTCTCAGAAAAAGTTTTGAGCTCGATATGAGGTCTTGTCGACCAAGTAGGGTCTTGCCGAGATAAAGCAAGCTCGCTGAGAAAGTTTGACATTGGTATATTGTCTCACCGACCCGATAGGATCTTGCCGAAAGAATGTGAGCTCGACGCAAAGGAAAATGAAGTCGCCGTGATGTCTCGACGAAAATAGGAGGTCTTGTCGAAGAATGAAGGGCCTCAAGATAGTGTTATGCCTCTTTCGGGCGTGAGGTCTTACCGGCCACATGGGTGTCTACCGATAGGAGTCATACGGTGGACTCATCGCCAAGAGGAGTTCGATAAGAGGTCTTGCCAACCCGATAGGGTCTTGCCGAGATGAAATGGGCTCGCCGAGAGAATTGCCTTCGGCATGAAGTCTGGCCGAATGAGGAAGGTCCTGCTGATAGCGGGGTGCCTTCGGTATAATATTCTGTGTTCGCTAAAGGGTCTCCCCGACCCAATGGTGTCTCGCCGAAGGATGAAGGGCTCAATGAAATCTTTTTCCGACAATGGAGGGTCTCGCCGATAGAGATCAACTTGTTATGGAAAAGGATATCGGTAGGACTCTTAGCATTCGCTATGATCTCCTGCCAACTGAAGATCTCTTGCCGACCCGATGTATCTCTGATGATGGTCTGGGCGATGACGAGGGCGAGATCGATATGACTTTTGCATTCGATTTAGGGTCTCACCAACTGTCGCGTGTCATGCCGATAGCTGCTATGAGGTGTACTCGCATCAAGGAGACACGATTAGTGTCTCACCGGTATGTGATCCTGATGAAACAACCTTTGACCGTCTAGAATCTATGTGGCATGAGCTCAACCAATCTAAAGGAAACTAAAGGCGAACCATCAGTCATTTGGTTGTTTGACTCCCCCTGTGAACGAGACCAACAGAGCACAAATGACATGGACTTTTCCTGAGACCAAAGGTGATGGGGCAACTCGGAGATCAATGGTGTCGAGATCTAAGTGAAAATTTTGAAGTTGTTTGCAGGGGAGGTCAATCTACAGAAGGATTTTGAGTAGGAAGAAAGCCGAATAAAAGAAGTCATCAATCTTGGGGATAGTTGTAAGGTCTATTGGCAAAAGGCAGATCGATATTAATGGTAAAGCTCCAAGGGCATTCAAGGCAGCTCTTCAAGGAAGTTTGAGAGTGGACACGGGGGCCAGAAGTGAATGATGTGGCTGCAGAAGAATCTGAAGACTTCTCCTAAGGGCAATCTTTCACACTGTCAGGGACACGGGGAATGCACATTAAATGCATTAGCTTTATTTCCAAAAGATCTGAGGGTCGACCTTTTCTTAGAAACTAATTTTTTTGTAAACCCTAAAAAAAGGGGGCGATACTTTATAGTTTTGTATATATGGCATTTTTGCCTCTTAAGTAAGTAGTACTTACTTGCATATTTTCTTATTTTGTGACTTTTGAGAGTCCTTAGAGGAGAATACCAAGTTTTGTAACTCATTTACAGACATTGCATGTATAATTTTAACCTTTGGAGATCAATAAAGAAAGCAACTTTTGCCTTCTCAATTATCAGTTTCATTGAGTATGTTGAATGATTGATAAATTTACATGTGAGTTCCTTTTATTCCTTGTTAAGTGTCTCATTAATAGCACTTTTAAGCAGAGGAGATGTGTATATTGCAAGTTATAGGTTATGTTAGTGATGCAAACAGTTTTAGTTGTGAGGAGAATTTATCATCCTTCTAAGACTATGTGTATCGTAGCTTTCTTATAAAACATTTATGCAATATCATATGAGTATTTAGTTGTGCATATCATCTTTTACTAGTTGATTGAAAACTGTGTGTTAAGCAGTTGTTCATGTTTGAAAAAATTGGGTGTATCACCATAGGAGTAGTTTTCCAATTTATGTATTCCTTCTCCCTTTACCTCACAAGGATTAGTAGTTAGGTGATACCATAGGAAGCTAGCCTTCTCTGGAGGTTGACCTCTGTCTATAAGTGACCCACAGCTTTAGAGGTCTTCCCATGTTACACTAAGGTGTTGAACATCAGGTTCAACAGGGTGCAATTTTAGGAGATAACAGTTTTGGCACGCTCGGTGGGACCAGATTAGAAGTAAAATTCCTAGGCCTTGTTGTTTTGATGTGCTAATAGTGAGCTGGTAGCCTTTTAGAGGTCATTTTTAAGCATATCTAGCGACTCTTCATGGAGGAAGGGATCAATGTGTTTATTTATATGAAAAAAATAGAAACTAGAAGTTCAAAAGCTGTAGAGTTTTTACATTTATCTCCTCCAAGAAGAAGAGGGAGAACTCTTAGAAGGACTGTTCCTTCTCCTAGAGTTCAGTCAACACCACCTAGTGTTAGTGAAAAGACACTGTTTTCATACTAAAGGAGAAGAAGAGACCCTCTAGCTAGGCGTTCAACATCTCCTACTCTTAGAACAGAGCTTTCTGCCTCCTCATTTGGGGCTTTTAATTGTTCAACAAATAGTATTTTTGCTACAGCAAATACTTTTCAACCAAGTTCAAGTTCTGCTTCAGCAAGCATACCAATGCATTCCAGCTCAATGGCAGTGCCAAGGGCCTTTACTTTCGTACCATTCAACCAAGGTAGTCCCCTTAATCTAGCGCAGCATGATGATATTCCATTAGCAGCATTAAAAGGGTTACCAAAGTTTACTAGAGAAGGACAAGTGACACCTTTTGAGCATATCAGAGATGTGGCAGCATTGTGCAATGTGCATCATGTGACACAGGAAAATGTAGCTGTGAGATTGTTAGCTGCATCTTTCAAGAAGAAGGCGTTGGAATGGTTTAGAAGCCTGCCAATGGGTTCTATAAGAACATGGGATGAGCTTGGTGATGAATTTACCAGATTTTTTGAGGAAAAATTTGATCACCTATCTTTGGTGGAGCAGTTAACAACCATCAAAAGATCCCCACAAGAACAAATGGCGGATTTCAATATCTGATTTCAAAAAACTTGGAACAGAATACCTGCTATGGTAAGGCCTTATGTTGATTATGCATTTTAATACTATTTGAAAAGTTTAAATAGTGATATCTCAGTCATGATAGAGTCCATGGGGGGTATTTCTTTACCTCAGGCTTATAGCATAGCTATTAAGGCAAAAAATAACCTCATTCAGGCAGGCAAGTTAGCACCTAGGCCACCTATGCCCTATTTCCCTAAAATTCAATCAAATATGCCATTGCAAATGCCATCCTTAGCCCCTTTACCTACTTTTCCAGCATTACCCATTGTTGTGAGCCAGGGAGTGTCAGTTGCAGGACCATCAAGTGAATTGCAAGAGATCAAGTCTAGTCAGCATAAGATAGAAAGCATTTTACAAACTATGGGAAATGAGTTGATCAGCATGAAGAAACAGTATCAAGGGGCAAGGTTGAATTTTCAACAGCAGAACCAACAGCAAGGTCAGAATGCAAATCAATCTTATCAAAATTAGGGATATCAGTATCAACAAAATAGGCAACCTTATCAAGGTGGTTATCAGAGGCAAAATGTCAATCAAAGACGATTCCAATCTTATAATCCAGCTCCTCTCAATGTTGCAAGTCCAGTGAAAGATATGGTTCCAGCCCAGAATAACCTTGTGATAGAAAATGAATGGTGTTATTCATGTAATCAAGCACATAACCCAACCTCATGCTCAAATGGGGTAGTTAATCAGGCATTTATGGTCCAAAACGTTGTCAGTCCACAGCCAGATACGCCTGCTAATATACCTGAACAACAACCGGATATACATTTTAATGAGACTGCATTTTTAAATTGGCAAAGTGAAGAGTTTTGTGGTGTGAATGTTGATTCAGCAATTGCAGCCAATACACGAGCTAAGAAAAGAGCTCTAGAGGTGGAGCAATCAGCTGATAAAAACAAGGGGCCTGCAACTGTAAAACCATCATCCACACCTATTCTAAATATACCAAAAGGAACTACTATATTACCAATCAATGAGCAGCCTCACAAGAATAAAGAACCGGTTGCTGCTAAAGTACATCAAAAGGTACCTTTAACTATACCTTATAATATTGTGGACAGCATGAAGAAGATAAATGTGAATATGACCATGTGGGATTCCTTAAGCATTCCTGGACAGGCTGATCTATTAAAAAAGGCACTATCTGAAAATGTGAATCTTGAGCAAGTTGTTGTTGATTCCCAAAAGGTCGTAATGGCTAATGATGATCAAGGGAAAGTTGCTAATTCTAGCAGCAAAGATAAATTTATGATTTAAGGTAAGAACGTGAGACCTCCTCCATTCTATGTTTCATTGATTATTGGGAAAAATTTAGTGCACAATTGTATGGTAGATAGTGGAGCTACCTGTTATGTGATGCCCAAGCGAGTAGCTGATCAATTAGGCTTAAAGTATGAACCTTTAGAGAAAGGAGTAGTCCAGCTGGATGGCTCATCTGTTAATACGGTGGGTCTTATTAAAGATGCTAGCTTGACTCTGCATGCTTGCCCTAATTTTTCAATTTCCCTAGACATTTATGTGGTAGATTTGCCTACGTATTTTGGGTTATGTTTGTCAAGAGAGTTTATGGCTAAAATAGGGGGATACCTTTCGTCTGACTGGTCTCACATGTTGTTTCGTACTAGGTATGGAACTAAGGTAACCATTAAGTCTGAGTTACTTGTAAAAGACAATATAGAACCTTATATACCTAGTGCGATGTATGCCAATTGCATAATTTCTAAACAAGATGAGCATGTTGTTGTATATGATCCTTGCATTGCTGTCAATGATATTCCCGATATACTTCTAGATGAGTGGGCAGTAGGCCAAACTTCTAGTGCTGAAAGTGACTTGGTGTCGGATGCTGGTATGGGTAACTACATATTCCAAGAAGCTGATGTAGTGATACCTAACTTGGTTAAGGGACCAATGAATGATTGTGATTAGCAAGACGAGGTCTGGGAAATGTATTTTGATGGCTCAAGGAGCAAGAATGGTGCTGGTGGGGGTGCATTATTGGTTTCCCCAAGAGCTGAAAGATATTATGCAGCCTTTAGGTTTGCATTTTCATGTACTAATAACACAACAGAATATGAAGGTCTTATTCAAGGGCTAGAATGGGCGAGGAAACGTGGAATTAAGTGTTTAAAGGTGCATGGGGACAGTGAATTCATAGTAAATCAGGTTAGAAGCTTGAATGATATTAAAAATGATGTTCTTAAATTATATAAGCATAGGGTTTGGGACCTTATTGAGGATTTTAAAGCTTTCAATATCATTTCGACTCCAAGAAAATAGAATCAGCATGCTGACAGATTAGCAGTTATGGGAGCTCAGTTTGACATTCCAAACAATGTAAGGAAGGAGTGTAATCAGTAGCACATTAAGGTTATTATCAAGCCTTCCGTGCCTCATAACAATGTTAACTGGCAGGTCTTTGAAAGTGATGAGCAAATTCTGCAATTTTTGCTTGAAGAGGACGTGTTTGTAGCATCAAATCAGGATAAAATCAAACCGCAGTATGGAGACCAGGTACTGCAATTAAAGAACAACAAGTTGCCTAAGGGTTTGGTTACCTTAGAAAGTATTTTCAAATTCGATGATCAAGCTAAAAGTAGTAAAGCCAACTTATTAGTTCAGAAAAATCATTATGAGGACTTAGAAATTGCACCCAAGAGAAGCCTCAAGATAGGAAAAATAAACATTGCTGTTGAAAGGCAATCTTTTCTGCAATTATTCCAAGAATTCATTGACATATTCGCTTGGGAATATGGAGATTTGAAGGGATTTGACCCACGTCTTGCATGGAATACAATAGAATTGGAGTCAACAACCAAACCCATAAGGTAGAAACAGAGGCCAATTAATCCCAAATTGGAGCCATTAATGCAAAAAGAGGTCTTTAGACTCATAGAAAGTGGGATTATCTTTCCCATCAAGCATACTAGTTGGGTTGCAAACCTAGTTCCTGTCAGGAAGAAGGACAGAGACCTTAGATTATGTGTAGACTTCAAAGATTTGAACAAAGCTTCGTTAAAGGATAGGCACCCTCTTCCGTCTATGGAGCAGATTCTTCAATGTGTGTCAGGTTCTGAACGTTTTTCTTTACTGGATGGGTATTCTGGTTATAACCAGATTTTGGTAAGGGAAGAAGATCAATTTAAACTGCCTTCACTAAAAAGTGGGGCACAATGGCATATAGGAAAATTCCATTTGGTTTGTCTAACGTTGGAGCAACCTTCCAACAGGCTATGGACATGGCCTTTAGCAACTTAATGTATAAGTTTGTCTTAGTATATCTTGATGACATCACTATCTATTCCAAGAAAATAACATATCACATGGACCATTTGAGGCAAATTTTTGAACGTTGTCGAGAGTTTGGTATATCATTGAACCCCAAGAAATGTGTTTTCTCTGTCCATGAAGGAAATCTTCTTGGGTATGTAGTATCTAGGAAGGGAATCACGGTGGATCCTAAAAGAGTGGTAGCAATCTTAGAGCTGCCTTTACCTCTGCATAAGAAAGGACTTCAGAGTTTTATTAGTCATATTAATTTTGTCATAAGATTTCTTCCTGATATAGCAGCCCTACTAAAACCCCTTATGGGTATGTTAAAAAAGAATGCAGAGTTTAGATGGACCTGAGAAGCAAGGGACAGTTTTCAAAAGATCAAGGAGGGGTTAGCTTCAGCCCCAACATTAGTCAACCCAGATTTCAGTAAGGATTTTACCTTGTATGCTTTTGGTAGTTTTGATGTAATCTCTGCAATCTTGGTGCAAAAAAGTGTAGAAGGGTTGGAGCAGCCCATTGCATTTTTCAGTAAAGGCCTGGAAGACTACGAGCAGAAGTATACCTTTGTAGAAAAATATGTGCTGGTTTTTGTGAAAAGTTTGAAGAAATTTAGACATCTATTGTCTCATAACAAAATTCATCTTCTAGTGGCACATTCCAGCATGAAAGAATTTTTACTTAGCAAATATTTAAGTGAAAAATGGGTTGGATGGATCACAAGAGTTATGGAGTATGATGTGGATATCCAGGTCACTAAATTGCTAAGGGGTAAGGGTTTATGCCAGCAACTGGCTAACGAAGACTTTTCAACAGTGGAGGATCAACGAGACTCAGTTTTGGTTAATGTTGGGACAGCAGATGATGAAGCTACCAGCTGGTTGCAGGAAATGTCACATTTCTTGAGAGCTGGGGAATGTCCACCTAATCTGAACAAAATGAAGAGGAGGTACTACCGACTTCAATCTATCCCCTTCATCTTGATTGATGATGTGTTGTATAGGAAAGATCATAGTGGAGTACTGCTCAGGTGTGTTGATAATGATCAAGTGGATCAAATATTACATGAGTTCCATGACGGACCCTCTGGAGGTCACTATGCTACAAGGACAACAGCCTATAAGATTTTAAGAGCATGCTATTATTGGCCTAACTTGTTCAAAGATGCACATACATATGTCAGGAGATGTTCCAAATGTGCCTTGTTTTCAGGCAAGGAAAAGCTTGTTGCTTTTCCATTGCAACCAATTCAGATAGAGCAGTCGTTTATGAAGTGGGGAATTGACTTCATAGGGGAAATTAACCCACCCTCAAGTGCAGGCCATCGATGGATTATCACAGCAACGGATTACTTTACATGATGGATAGAAGCTTTGCCTCTAAAGGAAGCTAATGAAACAGCAGTGTTGAATTTTTATGAAGACATGGTTTGCAGATTTGGAGTCCCAGATTCTATAATTTCAGACAATGCACTGGCATTTCTTGGTTTGAAGGTTGTTGATTGGGAATTGAATAATGGCATTTACTTGAACACAAGTTCCAACTATTATCCTCAGGGCAACGGACTTGCAGAGTCCACTAATAAAATTTTGATTAACATTGTCAAAAGGACGCTTCAAAGCAATTAGAGGGATTGGCATACCAAGCTAAAGACTGCTCTTTGGGCAGACAAAATTACCCCTAAGAAGGTGATTGGGAACTCGCCTTACATGTTGGTGTACGGTAAAGAAGCAAAATTACCTATCTCTACTGAGTTGCCCGCCTTGGACATTGCCAGTCAACTGGTCCTGTTTGAACATATTGACCCACTTGCCTTAAGATATACTCAGCTGATGGAGTTAGAAGAAACTAGAAACAAGGCTATGAAGAACATGGAACGCCAGCAAATCCTGACTAAGATAACATTTGATAAGAAAACTAGATCAAGAGATTTCATGGTGGGAGATCTTGTGCTGAAATGGGATGTTCTAAAAAGTAGGCCAGGCCATCACACCAAGTTTGTGACAACATGTGGACGGGCCCATTTACTATCAAAGACTGCAAAGAACACAATGCTTACCAACTGGCCATAACTGAGGGTGAAGTGCTTCCTATCCCAGTCAATGGGATACACCTCAAGCCCTGTTCTGAGGTTTGATAAGTTCCTCCATTTTACATATTAGGTTAGGTTTTATGTTTTCAATAAATGCTTCTGCACTTTAGTTTGATTGTTGTTTCATTCCCTAAGTGTTGTTCCAACACAGTAGATAGCTTCTTTTCAGTTTCTCCTATTTCGTCGGTTCTGACAACCCTTTATGTTCTATGAATCTCAAGTGAGTTGTAGCCATGTGCGAACTGCTTCTAAATTTTTTCTGAGTTTTCCTAATGACTCCATGCCCAATGGACAAGTTGGCTACTAGTTTCCATATTTAGCAGGAAAACATCCAGCAAAGGTCACCAAAAATGTTGCACGATTTTCACCTACGGGCTCATCAAGCAAGAAAAACTGTGTTTCAGGTGTTCATAAAGGCCAAATGGGAATTTGCATCAAGGGTTAGATCATGCACCGGAGGATTTTTTTCACAAGGAAGTCTGTTCGAAGGTGTTCCTCTATCAGTTTTGACAAAAAACTCATCAGAGAGGAAAGTCGGCAAGACCCTCTTGTTGTCTTTTCGACTAGCAGTGTGTGTTTTTTGTTTGAATACACCGGTCACTAGGACTTTCGGGTCGCCATGAGTCCTTATGTATCTCGCCGCGTGGAATGTCACACCGAAGGTTGTTTACAAGCTAGCGTCAGGGAGATGTCTCAATGACTAATGGAGGTCTCGGCAAAAAAGGATGTCAACAGGGAGAAAAGGTGGGCCTCGATGTAACGTCTTGGCGATTGATGATGTCTCACCGAAACAAAATGCCCTCGCTAAGAAATGAAGACCTCGCTATAAGGTCTCACCGAACAAGCGATATCTCCCCAAAATGAGGTACGCTCTCGGCAAAAGAAAGGAGTTCATCATGATGTCTCGGCAACCAACCAGAAGTCTCAGCAAAAGTTTTGAGCTCGATATGAGGTCTAGTCGACCAGCTAGGGTCTTGTCGAGATAAAGCAAGCTCGCCGAGAAATTTTGGCATCGTTATATTGTCTCATTGACCCGACAGGGTCTTACCAAAAGAATGTGAGCTCAACGCAAAGGAAAATGAAGTCGTCGTGATGTCTCGGCGAAAACAAGAGGTCCTGCTGAAGAATGAAGGGCCTCGGCATAGTGTTATGCCTTCGACGTGAGGTCTTACCGACACATGGGTGTCTCGCCGATGGAGGAGCACAGTGGTATAATGATAGGACTTCGGCGTGAGGTCTCCCCAACTTTCCAGCGTCTCACCGAAGGAAATGTTTGAGCTCGGGGAGGTGGTTTGTTTTCGCTATGAGGTCTCACCGATAACGAAAGGTCCCGCCAAGAAAGTTTGGCATCGGCGTAACGTCTGGCCGTCGGGTGATGTCCTGCCGATTGTTGGAGGTCTCGACAAAATGAAGTGAGCTCGGGGAGAGAAGGGGAGCTCGCTAAGAGGTCCTGTCGAGAGAATAGTGTCTCGCCGATAGGGAGCTGGCTGCGGTGGGACTCACCGCCGAGAGGATGAGTTCGATAAGAGGTCTTGCCAAGATGAAATGGGCTCGCCGAGAGAATTGCCTTTGGCATGAAGTATGGTCGAATGAGGAAGGTCCTGCCGACAGCGGGGTGCCTTCGATATAATATTTTGTGTTCGCTAAAGGTTCTCCCCGACCCGATGGTGTCTCGCCAAAGGATGAAGGGCTTGATGAAAGCTTTTGCTGACAATGGAGGGTCTCGCCGATAGCAATCAACTTGCCATGGAAAAGGATATCGGTAGGACTCTTAGCATTCGCTATGATCTCCTGTCGACTGAAGAGCTCTTGCCGACCCGATGTGTCTCTGATGACGGTCTGGGCGATGATGAGGGCGAGATTAGTATGACTTTTGTATTCGATTTAGGGTCTCGCCGACTGTCGCGTGTCATGCCGATAGCTACTATGAGGTGTACTCACATCGGGGAGACACGATTAGTGTCTCACCGACATGCGATCCTGATGAAACAACCTTTGATTGTCTGGAATCTACATGGCATGAGCTCAACCAATCTGACGGAAACTAAAGGCGAACCATCAGCCATTTAGCTATTTGACTCCCCCTATGAACGAGACCAACAGAGCACAAACAACATAGACTTTTTATGAGACCAAAGGCGATGGGGTAGCTCGGAGATCAATGGTGTCGAGATCTAAGTGAAAATTTTGAAGCTTTTTGTAGGGGAGGTCAATCTATAGAAGGATTTTGAGCAGGAAGAAAGCCGAATAAAAGAAGTCATCAGTCTCGGGGACAGCTGTGAGGTCTACTAGAAAAAGGCAGATCAATATTAATGGTAAAGCTCCAAGGGCATTCAAGGCAGCTCTTCAAGGAAGTTTGAGAGTGGACACGGGGGCCAGAAGTGAATGTTGTGGCTGCAGAAGAATCTGAAGACTTCTCCTAAGGGAAATCTTTCACACCAACAGGGACACAGGGAATGCACATTGAATGCATTAGCTTTATTTCCAAAAGATCTGAGGGTCGACCTTTTCTTAGAAACTGATATTTTTTGTAAACCCTAAAAAAAGGGGGCGATACTTTATAGTTTTGTATATATGGCATTTTTGCCTCTTAAGTAAGTAGTACTTGCATATTTTCTGATTTTGTGGCTTCTGAGAGTCCTTAGAGGAGAATACTAAGTTTTGTAACTCATTTACATACATTGAATGTATAGTTTTAACCTTTGGAGATCAATAAAGAAAGCAACTTCTGCCTTCTCAGTTATCTGTTTCATTGAGTGTGTTGAATGATTGATAAATTTACATGTGAGTTCCTTTTATTCCTTGTTAATTATCTCATTAATAGCACTTTTAAGCAGAGGAGATGTGTATATTGCAGGTTATAGGTTATGTTAGTGATGCAAACAGTTTTAGTTATGAGGATAATTTATCATCCTTCTAGGATTGTGTGTATGGTAGCTTTCTTATAAAACATTTATGCAATATCATATGAGTATTGAGTTGTGCATATAAGCTTTTACTAGTTGATTGAAAACTGTGTGTTAAGCAGATGTTCATGTTTGAACAAATTGGGTGTATCACCATAGGAGTAGTTTTCCAATTTATGTATTCCTTCTCCCTTTACCTCACAAGGATTAGTAGTTAGGTGATACCATAGGAAGTTGGCCTTCTCCAGAGGTTGACCTCTGTCTATAAGTGACCCACAGCTTTAGAGGTCTTCCCATGTTACACTGAGGTGTTGAACATTAGGTTCAACAAGGTGCAATTTTAGGAGATAACAGTATGATTGTGGGAGATTCCACATTTCTTCGCGGATAATTATTTTTTTCTTCAATGATGAAGACAAGATATTAGTTGTTTCCTGAATGGGAATTTGAAGGAATATTGAGCTTTGAGGTTGCATGTTTGACGAATTGCTTTTACAGATGAAGGTTTTGTGTTTACGTATTTTTGGACCGACCTAACATGTTTGGTGGTTTGGAAAGAATAAGAAAGTAACTTTATCTTATGTGGGATTTATATTAGGTCCATGTTGACCTATCTTGATGAAAAATTGAATTTTGAATTAAGGCATGAAGTGTGGATAAAATGTTTTAAGGAAGACATACTCAACTTGTTGTGTTACTTTTAATTAGGCCGACCTAATTGAAGTCACACCTACTATGGATATATATAAGAGATTAACTTTGAAGTTTTATAGAGAGTGTGGTGTGAGGTTAGAGATAATAAATATAAAATGATGAAGAGATAGCAAATTGCATGTAAGTGTTGAAAGATATATGACATGTTTGGTGCTTCACCTATATGTGTATGATGCAAAATTGAGCAGATTGTGAAATGAGTAGAGTATTAATTCAGATTTGTGTGGAGATAATTTTTTACTTCATTGGAATTGTAATCAAACATATGATAGATGTTATTATATCAGTTCAAATATTTTTTATAGCCACCCCATCTTTGTTCCTTCTTTTTCTTTATGGGTTGCAAGCCTTTCTGGATAGTGTGTCCCGGTAGTGAGCCTTTCTATAATATCTTATATCTAGATATAATATATTATGAGCTAAACCTCACTGTGGTTTTTACCTTTTTGGGTTTTCCACACAAAAATATTGGTGTTCATGTGTTATGTAATCTTGCATATTTTTTCATGCTTTCATTCATCATTACAATTATATTTATTTTGATAAATGGATGGCTTATGTTTAATTGGTTTAAGGGAATACTGATTCACCCCCCTCTCAATATTTTGGGTATTCAACAATTGGTATCAGAGCTTGGATCCTTGGAAGAAGCTTGACTTCTTTGGGAAGATCTTGGAGTTTCAACACATGTCTGATAGAAAGTATCATATTCCTCCAGAAGAGATTTCTACCATTGAATACATAGATGACTACATGAATGAAAAAGAACTCAAAGTAGCTCTTGAATATTTTAGCAAAGTTGAAGATGAAAAAAAATATCTGAAGGAAAACCTAAAAGAGGAAAATGAGTGCATCAGGAAACTAAGATAGCAAATCAAGAAATTCAAAGAAAGGCATAAGGAAGTCAATGAACAATTGAGGCAAGCAAATGAAGACATCACCATATTAAGAGTACAAGTGGAAGAAAAGAAGAGAATTGAGAAATTCCTAATTACAATGATAAAGAACAAATCTAATGAGTGCAATAGACTTGGAAATGAAGTGGAAAATCTGAGATTAGAGCTAGAGAAGGCAATAATTCACAAAGACAAATTCAAAACCAGTTCTACAATGCTTGATGAGTTGATTGCAGGTCAGAAAGCATTGAAAGACAAAGGTGGCTTGGGATTTGAAAAAGGAGAAAGCTCAAAAGCAACTCAGGCACCTAATGCAGAAAATATCAGTGAACCAGAGAAGACTGAAGACAAAAAAAAATAATGAAAAGATCCAAAAACAAAGAAGCAAATCTAGAAGACCCCCTATCAAACATTCAAAGGCTCAAAGGTACCAATATTTCAATGGTTTTTGCTATTTTTACAATAAATTTGGACATAAAGCAATGGAATGTAGAATTATAATGAATCAGAATACTCCATCCTTTACTAGTTAGTGTTTTGCATGCAAGAGATTTAGACACAAAACAAACGAATGTAGAAGTCAAATGATGAATAGATATGATAATGGTAGAATGATTAAATCTTTCAATGGTTACTGCTATACATGCTATGGATTTGGAAACAAGGCTAATCAATGTAGATCTAGACTAAATGGAAGGAATAAATCTCAAAGAATGTGCAACAATTGTAGGACATGACATATTGCTAAATTTTGCAGAAGCAGAAACACAAGGAAGAATAATCTGGTAGAGAAGAATGAACCAGTTAAGAGGATTGATCCAATTGAAGCAAAAAGGGAAATAGAAAGGACCTAGAAAAATAAAGAGAAGACTAAGGATGAGGGAGAATTTGTACCATTATTTGGTATAGATGTTTCCTCTAGAAACTAAGCCCAAGATTTTGCTTAGGTGGCCATTTTTGAAGAAAAAATGGTTTTTTTTTTTAATGTTGTTTATAGGGGGTTCTATCAAACCCCCCTTCACTCAAAGGGGGATTCACTAGAACCCCCCTTTTTTTCCCTTGCCACCTGAAGTGGGGTTCGCTAGAAGCCCCCTTTTTTTCCCTTGCCCCCCCTCCATCTACAATTTTATATAGAATTTTAGGTTTCGAGGATCAGGTTGAGGATCAAAATGGAATCAACTTGAACAAACCCAACTAAAGGATTATAGTCTTTGGAACGAGCTCTCCATCAAGTATATTTTTAATTTATTTTGGTTTTATTATGTATTTTTTTAGTTTAATTCAACATAGGTTTTTCACATAAAATCAAGCTCTTTGTTCTGCACATGTGGAAAAATAGTAGATTTCCAAAAAAAAGTTCTGAGAAATATCTATGTGCTTGGTATTGATTCCTTGATCCAACAAAAAAAAATTGAATTTTGATAAATACAAAAAAATTATGTGTTATACAGTACACCTATGTCTAAATTCTAATTGGTTTGACCTCAAAACTTAATTAAGAAAAAATATTCAATAAAACATTATGAAATCAAATGAAGGTGCTAGATATCATAGTTACAAATCTAAATTCAAAAAAAAAAAGAATTTTATCCTTCATAGAAAAAAAGTTGTGTTATACAGTGAACATCACTCTTTAAAAATGGTGTTTACTGTTAAAAACTAGTTATTGAAGGGGATGAAAAAAGAAATAAAATTTAATTCCAAATTTTTTAAAATGTATATATTTAGAATCTATAGACAAAATGTCACAAATCACTAGTTTGCATCATCTTTGAATTCCTCATGGTTTAGCAACTATAAGTGTCTGAAAATGAAGATTTAGTTAAAAAAGTTCAGTTTAATGTCAAGTTTGACCAAAAAGTGTAACCCACTATTTTGGGATCACCCAGATGTTTGTGGCTTGTAAGCACCTAAGGATGCTCTTTTTATTGATTCTAAGTGATATGTAGAGAATATTATGTCATGACACCATAAATTAGGCCACATAAGAGAGAAGGGTCTACACACCTTCAAAAATGAAAACCTTGTTGAAGATTTGATAGATTGTAACCTTGAGTTTGATTTATGTGATCATTATATTTACAATATAAAAAACTACATGTTAAATTTTAAAGTTTTCATAAATATTATGGTATTATGGATATTAATCAGCTTGATGAGTTTGGTTTTGTTGATGTTCTTTCAATTGCAAAATCCACATATTATGTTTCTTTCACCCATGATTATAGCTTAAGGAAATGGGTTTATTTTCTAAAGATAATCTAAAATTTCTAGTCATTTGAAACAATTTGAAGCAATGGTTGAATTATTGATTATAAATAAAATTAAATATTTGAATATTGATAATGATAGTGATTTTTTCTCGAATAATTTTGGTATATTTTATAATGATTACAATATTCAAAGATAGAAGACAAATTTATATTCTTGAACAAAATGGAGTTGTAGAAAGAATGAAAAAGAAACTGATAGAAAAATCAAGGATTGTTCTTAATGGAGTTAGCTTGGAAGAAAAAATTTGGGCCAAGGTTGTAGCCATTTCTTTCTACTTGATTGGAAACTCTCCTACATTGAGTCTTGTGGATAAAATTCCCATGGAGGCATGGTTAGTCACAAGCATTCATTGAGACATATCAATGTTTTGGTTGATGCATATGCATACATGCTAAGAGATAGTTGAAATAAATTAGAGAAAAAGACTATTAAATGTATCTTCATTGGTTAAAATTATGTTGTGAAAGAATACAACATTTGGATCCTTTTGCTCGAAGGGTAATAAATAGTATAAGTGCAATTTTTGAGAAACCAAGTCTTCTTTTGTTGTCTTGTAACCTAAAGAAATACAAAATAAATATATAATTCATCTTCCTTCTATGCTTGAGAAAGTTCAATCAAGACCCTTGGATAGAAAAAACTTGAAAATAGCTCATCAAGCTCCAAAGTATTCAAAAGAGGAGGAAGAATCTCCAACTTAGATTGTTCAAAGGTTTACAATAGGTACACAACCAATATTAAGTGATTGACTTAATGATTGGAGATATATATTTGTTTTGAGTACTAATATTCGTGAACCAAGATCTAGACAAGAGACATTAGGTGTGAATGATTCAAAGTTCTAAAAAATAGTCATGGATGAAGAAATGGTGACACTTGAAAATAATTATACATGGGACCTAGTACAATTTCCTAAAGGATATATAATTGTTGGTTACAAATGGGTTCTCAAGAAAAGATTGGTTTATATGGTAGTTTTGAGAAATATAGAGCATAGTGGTTGTGAAAGGTTAATCCTAGGCTAAGGGGGTTGATTACATTGAGACATTTTCTCATGTTTCAAAAATAAGATCTATTAGTTTATTATTATATATTGGCATAGCTTATGCCTTATAGGTCAATAAAATGGATGTGAAAATCACATTCCTTCATGATCATTTGGAGAAGGATATTAATATGACATAGCCAAATCACTATGTGGTTAAAGGTAAAAGTAATTTGGTATATAAGTTAAAGAAATCCTTGTATGGATTGAAAAAAATCGTAGGAAATGATACCAAAATTTTGATAAATATGTATTAAGTTTTGGGTTTGAGGGATCTAAATCCAATTAGTGTGTTTATTTTGAATTTGATGGTGATTATTTCCTTGTTATTGATTTATACATTGATAACATGTTTATTAGCAAGGGAAAAGATTTGATTTTAGAATTAAAATCTCAAATCTTAACAAAATTTGAAATGGAAGATCTTGGTGTAGAAAAACACATTCTTGTGATGGAAATTATAAGAGTTAGAGAAAATAGAAAATTATTTCTTGGCCAAAGTAAATATATCAATTTAGTTTTAAAAAAGGTACAACATGTAGGATTTACACCATTGTGTGTTCCTACTATAACGAGAATGAAGATATGTGTTACACATTATCCTACATCTTGTTCAGAGATGGAATATATGACTAGAGTGTCTTACTAGAGTGCATTTGGATGCTTAATGTATGATATGGTATTTAAATTACTAAGCATTATGCAAAAAATGTGAGTAATTAACTAATATATCTAGTCTTGGTAGAGTTTATTAGGATGAAATTAAAATATTCTTCAAATATTCATTTGGTACCTTAGATTATTCATTATGTTTTTATGGTAGATGAGATAGGCATTCCCTAGATATTCATGGTTTGGTGGACTTAGACTAGGCGGGTGACCTCAATAACACAAGATTCACCAATTTTTTTTACCTTATTCAATAGTGTTAGAATCTAGATGAAAATATAGGATGTGGTTGTTTTATCCACTACAGAGGTAGAGTATATGACATCTACACATGCCTATAAAAAAATAATTTGGCCAAAGATATTGTGTTCATATATTGGGTTAAAATAGGGAGTTGTTATAGTTTATCATGATGGTTTGAGTGTGATATACCTAGTGAAGAGCCTAATTTTTCATGCCAAGACTAAGACTATAGAGGTTCAATATCACACTATGTGAGACATGGTCAGTGAAGTTGGAAAAGGTAAAAAAATTGATGAATATTGCAGATGTATTGACCAAATTGATGAGCATAGAGAAGTTCATGTGATGTTTGAAATATATGAGCCTCTTGGCACCTAGCGATTGATTTTGTGCTAGTGTGTTACCTATAGGATATTTAAAGGTATTTGAAAAGTCAGAGAATATTGAGAATTAAAGTGTCACAACCTTTGCAAGTAGATGATTTAATTATTTTATTATCAATAATTTTCTTATATCTACACGTCATTTTTAATTATATTTTATTTAATATCTTAGCTCAACCTCATATGGTTTATTATAATTTGTGTAAGGCATATAATTCTAAGATTTGGTACTTTTTTTATGAGTTCCAACTTGTTATAAGGTGGATAAATATGAAATTTTTTGTAGTGGTCCTCTTTTATGCGATCAATTTCATGACAAGTTGTGATGCATAAGAGCTAAATGGGGGAGTTACTTTAGAATCTTTACCAATTATGATAGATTTATTATTTTTTATATGGTACTTAATTTGAAATGGTATGATGGACCAATTTAGGTACTCATGTTGAGTGGAAAAATTGGGAGTGACGACTATATTATTTACTTAGTATTTTTAGTAAGTGATGTGGAATCTGTTACTTCCTAAAAATATAGGCCCATGATCCTAGAACATGGTTTTACCATAAATTCTAAGGGTTTTCATTCAAGAGGGTAAAACAAGGGTTTACCAACATATTATAAAGGGTTCAAAGCTAATGAATGAGAGTAGATAAACTCTCCTACACTTTGGGCTTGACTAAACCCATGAAGGTGTTTCTAGAGGTAATCTTAAACAAGGTTTAACACGAACTAAAGATATTACAAATAAGTAAAATGTAGTAGTATCCAAATGTATGCTTTGAACCCAAATTGTGTCACTAGATCAAAGGCTAACCTACTACCATGACCTCTATATATAGTTGATAAAATATGTGCAAAACATGACTCTCTTAGGATAAAACTTTTAAGGTTTGTCGTAGATATTTACCTAGGTGTAACAATGTGTCGTAAACTACATAAAAAAGTATTTCCTACTCATATACTATTGGTGAATGATTTATTATTTTAAGGGTATATGAAGGGTCAAGTTTTCAGATTGGTGCCTTATATGGATTATAGAGACACATTAAACCATAAAAATAACATCTAAGAAATAATAGCATGGGTATGATACCAAGCAATCAAATCTACTTAATTTTACTCTACACTTACAAATATTATTATGCAATAAGAAAAATATTGTTACGAATAGCAACTCACAATAAATTAGAATAAGTGACATCTACCAAATTCATATTATAGTCATATGAATAAATATGATGAGAGAAAATTATATACAAGGGGGAACTTGCCACACCTCTTTGCTCAGAACTATCTAGAATTCCTACAACTAGCAAATGAGACGTAAGATTACATATATCTAATTCTATGAGCTACCTCTCTACAACTTATAGAATGCACTACCCAGATGGTGAATGAATATGTAGTTGTTGAAATCCTATAGTATCCTTTGCATTATGGTGATTGAAAATAGTAAATGACCAACCATTTGAACATGGAAATAACTCATATATATTTCTCATGTAGGTTTTTTCTTTAGGGTGATAAATACCAATATGAATGGAACTCCCAAAAATTCACGACCAACATAAGAGAGCAAACATATCAACATTTAAATCTACTTTCTTTATCGGTAATTTGTAGTAGTCACCATACCACTTGGGAATCCTTCCTCAATGATTTGTAGCTTGAATTATAGCTAGACACATTGAGTTGTATCAAGGAGGTGTGGACAAACATTCCTAATCAATCTGAAAATAATCCTTCACTGTTAAAGTTCTAGTTGTGACATATGGCATGGGTTGAGCACTCAAAATAGTAAGAGAAAATCCTTGGAGGCTATGAATTTTCATTCTAGTAGTTCAAACATATTGCTATGATGTGGGGATAGGTAGAACAATGCATTGTTTTAGGGTTTCAGGGCCAAAATTAGATTTTTGCATTAAATTTTAAATTATAATGCTTGGTAAGGATCCAAGTCTAAGAAATAATTAAGGAACTATGAATAAGATGAACTTAGAATTAGGGGGAAGGGAAGGAGGAAGTTACAAACCTATGGTGAAGGGGGTCGAAACCTAGAAGGGAAATCAAAATAGGAACTAGAGAAGTAAACAAGTTGAGGATTGAAGGTGAGAGAGGGATTATCATCAAAGAGAATTGTGAGAAGGACCCATAGGGGTTAGGATTTTGGATGGACTTGGGACCAAGGGGAGCAATAAGGAGGAATTTGTAGGGACTAGGTCCAATAAAGGAATCAAAAGTAGCATTGAAATTGAAAAAGGGATTGGGAACCTAGGTATACCAAGGATCGAGGCATGGGGAGAACTTGGCACCAAAGACTCGGCTCCAAAGTTTAAATCCCTCCTAGAGTTTTGGTATCTAAAGAAAAAAGGACTAAGAGGGTTAGATCAAGATAAAGGATAGAGTAGGGACTGGTACTGGGAACCATGGAACCATGTTCCAAAGTTCCAAGTTTATTTGTGGACCCATAACCTAGGTTTCATAAGAACACACAAATGGGAAAGGGAAAAGGATACAATGGGGATCAGAGGACTCCAAGAACCACATCAAGGGTTCAATGGGTTCAAGAACCTATAAACCCTTTGGCAATGCATCACACTATACTTGTTTTTTTATTACCTAAATGCTAGAGCATTTGACTATTTGTAAACTAAGATGTGCTTTCACAAAGTTCACAAAATCTTGAACTTTACAAACTTTGTATCTAACTCCTTTTCATCCTTTATTTCTTTGCATCTTCAATATTTTGGCAAACTAATTTTTTGTTTCACATATGATGAACTTGAGAACCTATGTTGCATTTTTGCAAGGTTCCCAAACTGGAAAACCTTGTCACATTCAGAATCCTCATCACTCTCTATTGTTTGTTATCCCTTTGAATTTTTATGACTAGATGAACTAGGTGGTAATTTTACAAAGTTTGAGAACTTGGAAACTATGTAACAACATAAACCTAATTCCTTTTCCTTTCATTTCTTCCTTTTCATTTTTACACTTTATCACATGTTGACACTTTTTATTAACCAATGAACCTTTAGCACTTTTCATAGGTTTACAAATTTATTAAAAGTGTGACACACTAAACTTTGCACATTATTTTCATTTGATTTGGACGTTTCTTGACCCCTTTGAGCACTTAAGCACTTTTGAACATAAAAAATAAAGAGGGGGTTTGAACTTAAACAATTTTAGGATCTTAAATTCTTGGGACTTTAAAACTCTTAGGATTTCATAGTGTTTTTAGTAGTTTTCAACAAAGAGATCCATTTAAAATTCTTAGCTTGGGTATAATTAATTGGAAAAATAGGGCAAGGGGCAACAAAGCAGGCAAGGACTAGAATCAATTTTACAAATTTTGAGGCTTATAAATTTAGGCACTAACATAGTCTTCATGGGTGGCATTAGAAATTATACACAAGTTGGGCACAACTTGTTTGGGGGATTTATAAATAGGTTTTTTGAAACCATTTGTGGTTTCATAGCTTTTTTGTTGTTCTTTAAATTGGTACTTGAGGAAGTGGTTTCATAAGCGAATATTTAGGTACATAGGCATTATTGAATAACTGCCAAAATTCTTTCATTTGTTGTTGGTGAATACTACTCTAAAGACTTGCAAATCAATTGTATTGTAATCCTCTTTATATTTGATAATATATTATGTAGTTTTGGAGTGGTATTTTCTCTCAAAAGGGGTTTCTCCACATAAATCACCATGTTATGGTATAATTATTTATTTATTATCATATTTTTTTACTTTTTGAAATAAGTTCATATTATAATATAAGTTTTTTATGCATAAGTTTCTTGAAGATTGGCATAGGAAGTTGTTTCTACATACCTTTCTTCCTTATACATATGGCCACAAATGTGAAGAGAATGCACCCATCCATAGAGGGATGACAAGAGAAAAATCTTAGGTTGAAATATATTTTTATGTCCAAGATCATGGATACCAACAACCATAGTGGTGAGCTAGCTAAAGAATAATTGAAATGATGCAACATATAGTGCCACATATCCAAGATGAAATACCCTCCACCAACTACCTAGATTATTCACAAGGTGTAAATAAAAGATACTGAGACAGTAATAAAGGGTGGTGCAATCTAATAAGAGGTCGTGGACAAAGAAGAAAGGAAGAATTCACTTTCTTTAAATTCAATGAAACAAGTTACCATGCCTACAAATGTAGAGATGAAAGGAAGAATCCTTGTGGATTTTGTATATATTTAGAACATTATTTATTTAGCTATTGTGAAGTAGCTCAATATTATAAGAATGGATAAATACTTACAAAGAGTAAATAAATATTAGGGCAAAATGTAGTAAGGGGGCCTAAAATAATAATGAAAATATCAAAGAGAAACCCTCCAAACCCAAAAGGTGTCAAAGGAATGATACAGAGTATATGGAAGAATTGTGAGATCTTATCCTATAAAGGAAGATAAATTAGAAAGGGATTTTCAAAAGAAGAAAGAGATGTTGATGAAGAAAACAATGCAGGAATACAAAAAGAAGCATAAAGTAGTAATGGTTACTTGGAGTGGGATTGATATTGGGAAGAAAATAATAATTCAAGAGGATTCAAAACAAGATGACAAGGAGTTCCTATAAAAAAAAGTCATGACATCATTGTTGATAAGGCTGAAAGAATTATTAGGGAAGAATAAGAAATAAATATGGTATGGTATATTCTCTCAAAAAGAAGTTTAAAATGAATGGTTAAATGAAAAACAAAATTTCAACATTAGAATGAACTCATTGAAGGAGGGAGAGGAAAATTTGAACAGGAAGGAAAACTATTGAGAAATGGAAGAAAATATCTTATCAAGATGGAAAAAGTTTGATGACTACAATGTGGATGAAAATAAAATGATAAATCCAGGACAAATGTAATGGAAGTTGAGTGTTCAAAAGAATTTGGGAAAATTCCCTGAGGAAACCCAGCCCATACAGAGCCAATAGGAGGAATATATAAGACCCAATAGGGAATGGAGGAATGCCAGCAAACCCGTCAGTACAAATACTGCGTTACCTTTTGAGTTGGCTGATGAAACCTGGATGCCGGAATATTCTATTAATTGGAGAGGTCAACACCAGAGTTTGAAAGGCAAGCGAAAATTCTGGCTTTGTGCCGAGATAGGTTATGAGCATGCCATTGGCAGAGGTGAATCGGTATGGTTGAAGAAATAGAACAAGAAGAAGACATAGATGTAAAAAATGGTTACAAGAGATTATATTTATTAAGAAAGATTCAAAAATAGAAACTAATGAAGAGCCAAATTTAAAATGAGATCCAGCCAATGAAAGCAACAAATATAATTTTCTAATACTAAACATGTGCTAGATGCTTGGATATTAAATGACCCAAAGATAATAACAAAAATATTATTAGGTGCTATAAAAGTGGATAGCCTATGCCTGGTTGAGAAAGTTGTAATATGCTACCCTGTTTTTCCTTGGGTTTTTTTTTTATTTGTTTTGTGTTTTTGCAATGTATTTGATGATTTGTAAATGGAAATAAAATGTTGAAATAAGAATAACTTGCAATAATTAATTTTTTTTAGAAATTTCACTCTTTCCCAATGTTGCAACAAGCAAAAAAATCCATTTTTGTATTACATTCAATCAATATTTTCTCGATTACAATAGCAACCCAATTCATAAAATAAAATTGCATATATAGAACCAACATACCCAAAAAAGTTTGCAACTTTGACAAGGTGGTGTAGTAGAAACCAACAAACTGGAAGTGGCAAATTGGTAGATTTGGCCTCTGTAATTTGTTGTCTTCGCTCTTAATGAAGTTGTTGACTATTCCTTAGTCCTAAGCGCCACACTTGCAACAATACCCAACTCCAAACCCCAAGCACCCTCCTTGAAAAACCCTCACACCCTCCTGTGAATGGTATGACCAACTTGAGTAGAGGTACAACCAACAAAATGGGGTTTACAATAGCAAGAAACTCCAAAATATCTTCCTCCAATCTGGCTTGACAAACAAACTCTAAAATGCAAAGCTTCGATGACTGAAGAGAAATGAACACCAATGTAGCCCAGTTGTGATCTTTGTATGAAACCACCAATATATTCTCCAAATTGTATCTCTCAACAACATAGAGAATGTTGCTTGCAAGGGATTTTTTCCTCACATACCTTGAGAAGAATGAACTCTAAGAACAACAACAAACTCAATATTCAATTTGGCATAAGAGAGAAATAAAATCCAAGAGCCCTTTTATAGCTCTCTCCAAAACCCACAACCCCCTCTTGGGAAATAAAATGATTTTATTTTTAAATTACATTGTCCCCCTATGACTCCCTAAGCACCCATCTTAAGTTATAACATTATTTACTTTATATTTTCCCTTATGTCTCTAAAGTCCCTTTAATAAAGTAACTTTATAAAATAACATAAGTTAAATATTTAATTTAACTTTAATAATTTTATGTTATTTTAAAATAATTGCACCTAACTAAATAAACATTAGAATATGGGTATCAATTGCTTACATCGACACTACTAAAAATAACAGGATGACAATTGGCTCTGTCGATGCTCAAAATTGACTTACTAAAAATAGTAATTATGGGATAAAACTCCAAAAACACTCCATAAAAGAGAAAATACACAACTCCCAACCACATCATGTTGGATAAATAGTCACCAAGGTTCCCTAACCAAACTCCGTTAGCCTACAGGAATGACTGAATAGGCTAAATCTACCAAAAATGTTGAATAAGCTAG
>VDFB02000007.1:58596123-58822451 GCA_007258455.2 Sequoia sempervirens
GTTTAGTTAAGTGTTCAGTTTGGGGTGCCTAAATTGAGGAAGGCTTTGGTTTGATCAAAGATTACATTGTGGAACTCTACTTGAACAATCTAGGCATAGATTTTTTGTGAGGAGCTTTATGCTCTTGTTTTGTACAACTCTTATGAGTTTACATGCTCAATAATTGTCTATTAATTACAACAAGTGCATCAAATTTTGTAGGAAGGTTAGCAAGTTGAGCTTGTGCATGTGTGAGGGTTTGAAGCATGGAATGGGATGTGTGGATTCATGCTTGATCACATGGAATGCATGGATGGCTTGTGTTGCGGAAAGTGTATGAGAGTTCTATGAGAGTTTATTGTAGGTTGTGAAGAAGGATTCTTGAAGGAAAGGAAGCATATCAATCAAGGATTGATACAGTATTATTGTAATCTTGTTCTAAGGTTAAATAATACAAGCACTATTGATTTTGGTGGAGTTTTTTCTTGAAAGGGTTTCTCCACGTATATAGATGTGGGCTCACTTATCTTATTGTCTCATTCTTCTACAATTTGTTGTCTCTTTCTGCAATTGGTAAAATTGATCTAAACAGATAATCATACACAAAGAATTATGACAAAGAACACTTAATTAGATCTACAGTCTCATAGTTTTACAAGTTTTAAGCTACAATTTCACCTTTGTTTTCAACATTTGGTACTAGAGCTATTATCTCCAAATAAGATATTCCCTCCATCATATGTAATATACTTAGTGAACCACTCCTTGTTAGGAGTCATATGATAGGAGTAACCTGAATCAATAAGCCAAGAGTTATCACTAACAGTATTAGATGAAATGACCAATGCATCATTACTGTCATCTGAGGATTTCTTTGTAGAAGCGTTATAACTCTTTTTCTTGCTCTTACAATCCTTCTTTATATGTCCAGGTTTCCCATAGTTCCAACACACTTGAGGTATTGTAGAATCCATGTTAGTTTAGATTATTAGTTAATTTCTGAATTATATAAAAGCACCTCTATGATAATGAATTACTTAATTTGAGATTTGTAGGCCCATTAAGTTGTATGTGTGTTATCTACATTAGTTGATTGGATATAGGGGAAGCTCTACAATTATTCCCATAAATTCCTTATTGTCTTCATAGATGTCTTCATTACTGGTGGTGGAATCATTGATGAAGAGAATGATTTATGACTAAACTACTCCTGCTTTATTTGAGTACTTCTTCCTTTGGTTACCAATTGATTTGTCCTTAATTATACATGAACACTCCCTTGGTAGCAAGTTGACAAGCAACCTTTGCTATGGTTGACTAGTCCTTTGCTGCATAAAGGTTGGTTTCTCTCTGAAAAAATTCCAAATCATAAACTACCATAACTAACATAAAGCATTATCATATTCTAAAAATAATCATTAATACACACAATCATTCATCAATATACCATATACCATTCTCAATTATTCAATTACTTAAGATAAACACAAAGTGTGGATAATATCTTAGAAATGTTTGGAAATGTCTATGAGACATATCAAACTTAAACAAGAAAGTTAGGGAAAATTCTAGGCTCATCAATATTGTTGGCCCTAACATGGTATTTTATATGGGTAAATTATAATCAATACAAAGAGAACCTTAGGTACCCAGAAATGACGACCATCCACTGAAGAGGATACCATCTCTTTACCCAATGAAGTAGCTACAAACCTACTTTTCATAGAAGTATTCTTACTCTCAACAATCCATTTAGCAAGATAAAATAAAGTTCCCAATCTACTAATTCTAGCAAACACCATAAAACCTCTATCTATTTTAACTCCAACTTCATAAAATAAAAATGGGGGAGTTACTTTGGAATCTTGACTAGTTATGACAAAATTTATCATTTGTCATTCATGCCTATTTTGAGATAGTATGACATGCCAAGTTAGGTACCCAAGTTGAGCAGGTCAAACTGGGAGTTATTATTGTATTATTGACTTACTATTTTTAGTAGATGACATGGAATCTTCATGGGTGGCTAAGGGAAATTATGCCCAAAATGGGAACCACTTTTGGGGTTTTTGTAAGATGGTTTTTTGAAACCATTTGTGGTTTCCCATCTTTTTCATTGGCCTATAAATTGGTACTCAAGGAAGTGGTTTCATAAGTGAATTTAGAGGTACATAGGTGTTGTTGGAATACTACCAAAATTCTTCCAAGTTTATTGTAAGTGAATACTCCTATAAACACTTGCATTGAAAGTGTATTGTAATCCTCTTCAAATTTTTATTACATTATGTACATTTTACAAAATTGGTTTCTTATGCTAAAAGGGTTTTCCCCATATAAATCGTAATGTTATTAAATAATTGTTTATCTATTTGTGATTGTATTTCTCTACTTGTTGTCATAAGTTTGGATTAAGTTTTAAGTTTTCTAGATAGCACTCCCTTCAAGATTAGTGAAGGAATTTGTTTCCATACCTTGCTTCCTTTTGAGTGGTATAAAATCTTGATCACCTTTGGTTCTAGTTATTAGGTAAAGGGGTTTTGAGCTATTCATATTTTGAGTGGGAGATTGTGTGGAATAGAACTTTGTGAAATTTATTATATAAAATAAATATGCCAAGTAAATCAAAGAGGATTGATGAAAAATTTTCAAACACAAACTTTGAGATGCAATAACTAAAAATAAAAGATATGTCGATTAACTGTGATCTATAAGATGTTGTTGATGCAAATGTTTAGAGAGCTATAGATGCTTCTCAACCATCTTATGATGTAATAGAATGAAAAGATAAGGGTCTAATCATATTTTACCTTGTATATTTTTCATATTAATATCCATGAAGAACCCAATACACAATCTTTATGGAAGAAATTGTTGGAAGTTGGAAGATTGTCATTGACAATGCAATTTCGCAACATGAGCATGAAGTGTATATATATTGCATGATCCAATTTTGTCATTGATTTCAACATTTTTATGAACATCCCAACATAATTTGGAAGCATTTTTTGAAGACATATGTGCAATGCAAGTTGGTTCGAAAAGTATGGCTTATCAAGAAATTGGCTAAGTATTTCCTCTAGTAGTTTTATGGTTCAATGCATCAATTTTTGGGTCCACACTTCACCACAAGTGGAGACATCACTTTATGATTCTAGATATAGTTTTGAGCTCATCAGATGCAACTATATTCAAGTTTTTATGACATTTTATGAAGTTTCCCAAAAGATATGAATGATAGTGCTCAACCTTGCATATCACAATTACTTTTTGAACGATGTATCAATGTGGGAGATTGCACATTTCTTCGCGGATAATTATTTTGTTCTGAAATGATGAAGACAAGATATTAGTTGTTACCTGAATGGGAATTTGAAGAAATATTGAGCTTTGAGGTTGCACATTTGATGAATTGCTTGTACAGATGAAGGTTTTGCATTTAGGTATTTTTGGACTGACCTAACATGTTTGGTGGTTTGGAAAGAATAAGAAAGTAACTTTATCTTATGTGGGATTTATATTAGGTCCATGTTGACCTATCTTGATGAAAAATTGAATTTTGAATTAAGGCATGAAGTGTGGATAAAAAATTTTAAGGACGAAATTCTCAACTTTTGTGTTACTTTTAATTAGGCCAACCTAATTGAAGTCACACCTAATATGGATATTTATAGGAGATTAACATTGGAGTTTTTTAGAGAGTGTGGTACAAGGTTAGAGATAAGAAGTATAAAATGATGAAGATATAGCAGATTGCATGTAAGTGTTGAAAGATATATGACATGTTTGGTGCTTCACCTATATGTGTGTGATGCAAAATTGAGCAGATTGTGAACAGAGTAGAGTATTAATTCAGATTTGTGTGGAGATAATTTTGTACTTCATTGGAATTGTAATCCAGCATATGATAGATGCTATTATATAAGTTCAAATAGTTTGTATAGCCACCCCATCTTTGTTCCTTCTTTTTCTTTGTGGGTTGCAAGCCTTTCTGGATAGTTTGTTCTGGTAGTGAGCCTTTCTATAATATATTATATCTAGATATAATATATTATGAGATAAACCTCACCGTGGTCTTTACCTTTTTGGGTTTTCCACACAAAAATACTGGTGTTCATGTGTTATGTGATCTTGCAGATTTTTTCATGCTTTCATTTATCATTACAGTTATATTTATTTTGATAAATGGATGGCTTATGTTTAATTGGTTTAAGGGAATATTGATTCACACCCCTCAATATTTTGGGTGTTCAACATTTGGTATCATAGCTTGGATCCCTAGAAGAAGCTTGACTTCTTTGGGAAGATCTTAGAGTTTCGACACATGGCTGATAGAAAGTATCCTATTCCTCCGAAAGAGATTTCTACCATTGAATACATAGATGACTACATGAATGACAAAGAAGAACTCAAAGTAGCTCTTGAAGATCTTAGAAAAGTTGAAGATGAAAAAAAAGATCTGAAGGAAAACCTAAAAGAGGCAAATGACTACATTAGGAAACTAAGAGAGCGGATCAGGAAATTCAAAGAAAGGCATAAGGAAGTCAATGAACAATTGAGGCAAAAAAATAAAGACATCACAGGATTAAGAGTACAAGTGGAAGAAAAGAAGATAATTGAGAAATGCCTGAATACAATGATAAAGAACAAATCTAATGAGTGCACTAGACTTGGAAATGAAGTGGAAAATTTGAGATTAGACTTGGAGAAGGCAATAATTCACAAAGACAAATTCAAAACAAGTTCTACAATGCTTGATGAGTTGATTGCAGGTCAAAAAGCGTCAAAATACAAAGGTGGCTTGGGATTTGAAAAAGGAGAAAGCTCAAAAGCAACTCAGACACCTAATGCAGAAAATATTAGTGAACCAAAGAAGACTGAAGACAAAAAAAAATAATGACAAGATCCAGAAACAAAGAAGAAAATCTAGAAGACCCCGTATTAGACATTCAAATGCTCAAAGGTACCAATATTACAATGGTTTTTTCTATTTTTACAATAAATTTGGACATAAAGCAATGGAATGTAGAATTATAATGAATCAAAATACTCCATCCTTTACTAGTCAGTGTTTTTCATGCAAGAGATTTGGACACAAAACAAATGAATGTAGAAGTAAAATGATGAATAGATATGATAATGGTAGAATGATTAAATCTTTCAATGGTTACTACTATACATGCTATGGATTTGGACACAAGACTAATCAATGTAGATCTAGACTAAATGGAAAGAATAAATCTCAAAGAATGTGCAACAATTGTAGGACATGACATATTGCTAAATTTTGCAGAAGCGAAAACACAAGGAAGAACAATCTGGTAGAGAAGAATGAACCAGTCAAGAGGATTGATCCAACTGAATCAAAAAGGGAAATGGAAAGGACCTAAAAAATAAAGAGAATACTAAGGATGAGAGAACATTTGTACCATTCTTTGGTATAGATGTTTCCTCAAGAAACAAAGCCCAAAATTTTGGCTTAGGGGGAGCTTTAATGAATATCTTATATCCCCTATCAAAAACAAGGTGCTAGAGCTACAACACAGAGATATGTCATGGATAATGGAATTCTTGAGTTGTGGAAGAAAATTGTAGAAGAAAATATGATAATGCAGAGATTTGCGAAGCTTGATAAGATGATTGTGCACACAGTTTTAGGGTTATCAACTTTTTGGTCTGAAGCATTTATTATAGAGAGGTAAAATCAAAGATTTAAATACAAATGTGCTAAGGAGGATTCATTTAACTAAAAGCATTCAAAGGAGAAGAGAAGTGCAAAAGAGGAAACTTAAGGGTTCAATGCGTCTCTCAATGGTTGAAAATTAAAACCCTAGTTTGTTGAGTTGACTAAGAGTTATTTTGCAATTCCTATATATTCTAGTCTTCCATAATTTTTCTTTGAAAGTAATTTAAATGTAATGGAGGCACCAAAGGTTGTAGACGTCTCACAAAAATTGCAACCTAAGCTTAAAAGGAATTCTGCCAAAGTTTTTCTAGATGATCCCTTAGGTGCATTCTCTCACACTCCCTATGGGGTTATACCTACTATAGACATTAAAGCATATATTCATGGGAAAATGGAAGAAGCTTCTCCTAGTAGATTATTTGTTTTGTGGTCGAAAGAGTTAGAAGAAAATGTTGATACTTTAAAATCAGAATACAAACCCCTACATGAGAAGAAGTTGGATGTGTGGCGGAAGTTTCCAATGTTTGAGCACAAAGATAAATATACTAGAATGGTGCTAAGCATAATTCATGATGAATACATGTGGATTGATGGCCCTTACATGATAACCAAAGAAGAAATTAACGAAATAACTGGTTTTTGGTCCTTTAGACTAGTTCCAGACCAAAGGTCTATCAAAATCAAGGATGTAATGGAAAAGGCAGGTGCTACTCTTGATAAAGAAGAACTCACATTGGACTCTATTAAAAACCCAACAATCCAGTATGCTACAATTCTCATAGTTCACAAGATTTATCGCCCAAATAGAGACAATATAGTCTCTTCCATCGTCGTTCATGTGGCACAAGATATGATTGAAAGTAATGTTGATTATGACCTCTATGAATTACTCCAACAACAATTGTTGGAAAACCTAAAAGAGATTAAGAAGAAGAAGAAGTGTGTACATTCGGGTACATAATAGTGGTAATTTTTCTAACTTTCTACTTCTTAAGGGAAGTATTGGTGGCTGGAAAAGTTAAATGGACAAATGCAAAACCTATTGTGCATCAGATTGCAAGCCATATGAGAAACCTTGGAGGTATGAATACTCAAGATGAGTCCCTTGCAACATTATTTATAGTATTTCAAAGTAGAATGAATGAAAGGATGAGAATACCTAAAAGTGTGGTGGAAAGATGCTTAAAATACCTTAGATTTCTTGTTTCCACTATTTTTTTCTTTATGGAAGCAATTGAACCAAGGACTATTTGGATTTCATAACTGGATTATGAAGTGTCAGAGGCAGAAGTTGTTAGCTATGCTAAAATACTTCTAAGCATCCCCAAAGATCCCAGCAAACCAAGGATAAAGGATAGGACTAGAGCTAAGATGAGTGCAGAATCCTCTAACAGCTCTAAGAGATCAGGTAAGAAGACAAAAATCATAGATAGCCCTCTGGTTGTAGGGAAAGACAACCAAGAAGTTATAGGGTAAAAGGGTACTGATGTCAACATTGTTGAAAAAGAAAGAATTCACATAGATGATGCTCAACATGAGCATGAGATCAGTGTCAGAACTACTAATGCACAAGATATGGATGAAGCTATAAAGGCCTTACAAGAGATAACTCCCACTACAAGTATTGATGCATCATTATCTGCTATGGAAAATTTCAAACTCTTGGTTGATTCCTTCAAGGAATGTGCCTCTGAGCTAAGAGGAAAATTTGAAACTGAATTCAAAGCAAGGCTTTCAAAGAAGAAATTATTGAATTGTGCAAATTTACATCACAAATTTATAAAATGTTTGAAGGATGTTCAAGGTTGTGGGGAAGAAGCACATAACTTATTTTCATATTGCTTGAAATGGTCGAATATCACATGGAGCATAAAGGATGAGATGAGTACAATTGAAACACAAATAACCACTACATCATATACTTATGATCTAGTGCAAGACGAAGATGATCAGACTTGGAATACCATGATGCAGCTACATGACAAATTCTTTGCCCTACAAATTCAGAAAGAAGAGACAATCAGACAATATGTGAGCTAAGGGACTTAGTAAAGATAAAATATATACCTATCTCAAGTTCCCTTGCCAGTATTGATAAAATCTCAAAGATAAATCTCAACCCCAATACTCTGAGAGAAGGAGAAGAAACTCTAATGAAACTTGAATTACATTATAGGACACTTGTAGAAACACAGAGGCTTTGGGAAGAAGGCATACTACTTGGTAAGACATATGGAAAAAGCTCAAAGGGTCAACATCCTCAGGTTGACAATTTTCACTGCTATGCATTTTTTTCTAAAGTTTTTAGAATCATTTTTGCATGGATAAAGCTGCAAAAAAAAAATTGGTTAATTTTTTGAGGGGGAGTCAGCACATCTTTCACAAATATATCTAAGGTGGAGTATGTTGAGTTTTTTCACATCCTTTTCCATTGATGTCAAAGGGGGAGAGATATTGGGAAATTTTTTTGAAGAAACCTTTGAAAGACAATTGGAGAGTTGTTGGAAAAATAATTTTGATGAGATATGAGTAAGGAGGAGAGAGAGAGAGAAAAGTTTTTGAATGCATGTTGCCATCAATGATAAAGGGGGAGATTGTTGGAAGTTGGAAGATTGTCATTGATGATGTAGTTTGGAAACATGAGCATGAAGTGTATATATATTGCATGATCCAATGTTTTCATTGATGTCAACATTGTTATGTGAATCGCAAATTTTTGTAGGGGCTTCCCTCTTGCACTTCTAGGGTTTTTCACCTAAAAAGAGAAAGGTATCCCACAAAAACTTGGGGGTTCACTAAAGACTAATGCTAATATGATTAAAATATGTCTGAATGGAATGCTCTAAATGCAAATAATTGAAAAAGGAAATGAATTATTAATGCAAAACTTAAGAAATGCAAGTTGTTTGAAAACACATTGTGATATGCAGAAATGACCTAAGAATGCAAACAACTGATAACAGAAATGAATGAAATTGGAGAGGTGCACTTAGAAACTAGAATGTGATGTAGAGAGGCTCTGTAATCCTATAGAATTTTTTGTTGAGGCCAACTGGGACACTTACACCAAGCTGGGCAACTTAGTCCTATTTCAAGGAGATTCTATCAGAATAGGTTTCAACCAAATGGGTATCCAGAAATGCAAAAATCACTTTTCAGGCCTGGAAATGGGACTAATTCACCACTGATGGTGACTTAGTCCACCTTCAACTTTCAGGAATTTTGAGACAGGAATCTGTAGTCTCGATTTGCACTTCTCTTCTTGACAGGTATCTGAATCTGATTTTGCAGAAATTAGGTTGAAAAGGATCTCCAAGCTTCACTTAGGGATTTTGTTGACTTTAATGACTTTGATGGATTGACAACACCTTTTAACACATTTCTCTTTGATAAATCTATATACAAGACTTGCAAAACACACATGCAGAGAGGGGGAAAAGGGTTAAGGATTAGTGAATAGGAGTTTTCCTTGGTCAAACCCCAATTTGGTAATCAAACCCTTGAAAATGAAATGAAATAAAGAGAGAATGATGAATGAACAACATGCAATGCTACAACTCACCAAACCCTTGATGTAGAAATATGAAGATATGCAAGTAGATGCTCCAATGAAGACTTGATAGTGCCTAGAATGCTTGAGAATTATGAATGTATGTATGCTAATGTATGAATTAATTAATTAGATGAATGGGGGTGAAAATGAGAGGAAAACCCTTTATTTATACTTGATTTTACAAAATTTCCCAAAAATAACACATCACAGGCTGACCTCAAGGTTAAGAGTAGTATCTTGCCAAAAATTTAAAATAATTTTGATTTTTGTGCCCAGTGGGACTAAGTTGCCCCAGGTGGTGACTTAGTCCCACCAGAGAAATTTTACTGGATGTCTAGAATTAAAGTGTATTTAATGATGTTTAAAAGGATTATTCTCAAAAATAAACTTAAGTAGGGCTGAAAAGTGCATTTAGGGGTCATTTAAACATAAGAAAGGGTCAAATTAGTGATGACAAGCCTAGAAAAGCCTGAAAGTTTGTTACAACTCTTTACAACACTTTGAAATAAGACTTGGTAAGTGATAAAAAGAGGTTATTTAGGTGAATTATAATGAAAGGTTCCTAGAAAATTTTGAAAGTGGGTTACAACACTTCACAACACTTTTACAAGACATTCTAGAATTCTTAATGATTCTCAAGGGTCCAAGACCTAATGTGAATGTGTTGATCACATTACAATATTAAATCTAGGCCAAATCAAGCCAAAATCTGTAAGAAAGACTCAAATGAGTGTAAAAATGTCCAAGTATACTTTTTTTGTGACATATTTAGCCCCCACTTTAGTGAGAGGATGAACTTGCTTCAAAATCACAATAAAGTAGCTCAACATGCATATCAAGAGGGATCCAAATGCACCCATGCTGGTAAGATGAGACAACAACAATCAAGAGGGGTGATCAAGCCCCCAGGATCAAGATCCCATGGCAAACCAAAAATTAGCACAAAGGAACACACATGAGAATGATGAAAAAGAATGAAAGAGAGAAAAGGAGAAGGAAAAGAGAGAGAGTCGTATCAAGCTTCGATCATTTTTTGATCCCATTGTGTATTAGATCTAGGTTGTTTGTCCCAAAAATGCATATACTCACTCTGAGGTGACGAAACTCATGATTGTTCGTCGAGTGAGAAGGCCTAAAAGGTGAGAAACATACACTCATGGCTAGTATGCACTCACACACACATGTAGGTGGCTATAGGGAAATTCATGCCTTGGAATGGGCTTCTCACTCAACCATACCAAAGTTATACCTCCTTATAACTTTAATAAGGTGCCACAAAATAAAATGACTTTTCGAGCTTCACGAGACAAGCAAAACTTTGTATGCTTGGAGCTCATGAACAAACGTGATGGCACCACAGGAATGCAAGTTGTATTATGCAAGGTGGCCATATAACACATACAAAATACAACATGCAAAAGGATGTTCAAAGGATTCTTGCTTAGTTCATGTGAGGTCTTTCACTTAGGGAACATTGTTTCTAATGTCTCCAAGAGAGGACCAATCAAAGAATAGAAAATTCTCAACTTAGGGGATGCAGTGTGTCACATCAAGCCACTACGAGGAATGTAATATGCTAAGATAGATCATGCTCTTGAAGGACATCACACCCAATGTCATCCACAAAGCAACAAAACACATCGTATGAAATAAGAAGGTTGCACTAAGAACCAAGAAAAATAAAAAAAATGCAAAGTGAATAATGCCAATATATGCCCCCACTTTAAAGGAATTGCTACACATCGTAGCAATTACTTTAAAGTAGCAAATGAAAAATGCAAACAAGAAGAAAGAAGACATGACAGCCAACATAGAAAGCCCCTATGTCAAGTCATATGTTTCTGAGTAAAGATGCATCATGTGAGAGAAAAAGGAAAAGAGAAAAGGAAGGGATTGCCCCCAAAATGAAAACACTAAACACATAAGGGATGTATGGATTTGGGGTCAGTATGTTCTTTGCTACAATGTTTTATTAGAGAGCTCGGAACTGTCATCATCCCCCAAATACATAGAACTGGAAGAATGACACAAAGAGAGTGAAAACAAAGAAAAATAAAGATCCTTTTGGGTCAACATGGAAGAGACATAGGATGTCTCGACGCTTTGCATCATCCCCAAAAGGAAAACACAAGAAAAGACAAAAGAAAAAGGCAAAGAAAAATAAAATGGGCCTTTTGGGTCAACATAGAGGAGACACAAATGTCTCAATGCCTTGCATCATCCCCAAAATGAAAACAAAAGAAAAGGAAAAGAAAAAAAAAAGGGGCACCAATTTTTGGGTCCGCACTTCACCATAAGTGGAGACATCACTTTATGATTCTAGATATAGTTTTGAGCTCATTAGATGCAACTATATTCAAGTTTTTATTAAATATTTTAAGAATTTTCCCAAAAGATATGAATGATAGTGCTCAACCTTGTATATCGCAATTACTTTTTGAATGATGTATGTGTTGCCTAATTTTCACCTACGGGCTCATCAGGCAGGACAAATTGTGTTTTAGGTGTTCATAAAGGCCAAATGGGAATTTGCATCAAGGGTTAGATCATGCACTGGAGGATTTTTTTCATAAGGAAGTATGTTCGAAGACGTGCCTCTATCAGTTTTGGCAAAAAACTCATCAGAGAGGAAAGTCGACAAGACCCTCTTGTTGTCTTGCCAACTAGCAGTGCGTGTTTTTTGTTTGAATACATCGGTCGCTAGGAATTTTGAGTCGCCATGAGTCCTTATGTATCTCACCACGTGGAATGTCACACGAAGGTTGTTTACAAGCTGGCATCAGGGAGATGTCTTGGAAATTAACGGAGGTCTCGGCGAAAAAGGATGTCAACGGGGAGAAAATGTGGGCCTCGCTGTAACGTCTCGGCGACCGATGATGTCTCACCAAAATATAATTCCCTCACTAAGAAATGAAGACCTCGCTATAAGGTCTCACCAACCAAGCGATGTCTCCCCGAAATGAGGTACGCTCTCGGCGAAATAAAGGAGTTCGCCGTGATGTCTCGGCAACCAACCAGAAGTCTTGGCGAAAGTTTTGAGCTCGATATGAGGTCTTGCCGACCAAGTAGGGTCTTGTCGAGATAAAGCAAGCTCGCTGAGAAAGTTTGACATCGGTATATTGTCTCACCGACCCGATAGGATCTTGCTGAAAGAATGTGAGCTCGACGCAAAGGAAAATGAAGTCGTTGTGATGTCTCGGCAAAAATAGGAGGTCCTGTCGAAGAATGAAGGGCCTCGGCATAGTGTTATGCCTTCGGCGTGAGGTCTTACCGACACATGGGTGTCTCGCTGACGGAGGAGCATAGTGGTATAATGATAGGACTTCAGCGTGAGGTCTCCCCGACTTGCCAGCGTCTCACCGAAGGAAATGTTTGAGCTCGGGGAGGTGGTTTGTTTTCGCTATGAGGTCTCACCGATAATGAAAGGTCCCGCCGAGAAAGTTTGGCATCGGCATAACGTCTGGCCGTCAGGGTGATGTCCTACCGATTGTTGGAGGTCTCGGTGAAATGAAGTGAGCTCGGGGAGAGAAGCGGAGCTCGCTAAGAGGTCCTATCGAGAGAATAGTGTCTCACCGATAGGGAGCTGGTTGCGGTGGGACTCACCGCTGAGAGGAGTTCAATAAGAGGTCTTGCCGAGATGAAATGGGCTCGCCGAGAGAATTGCCTTCGGCATGAAGTCTGGCCGAATGAGGAAGGTCCTGCCGATAGCGGGGCGCCTTCGGTATAATATTCTGTGTTCGCTAAAGGGTCTCCCCAACCCAATGGTGTCTCGCCAAAGGATGAAGGGCTCGATGAAAGCTTTTGCCAACAATGGAGGGTCTCACCGATAGAGATCAACTTGTTATGGAAAAGGATATCGGTAGGACTCTTAGCATTCGCTATGATCTCCTGCCAACTGAAGATCTCTTGCCGACCCGATGTATCTCTGATGATGGTCTGGGCGATGACGAGGGCGAGATCGATATGACTTTTGCATTCGATTTAGGGTCTCACCAACTGTCGCGTGTCATGCTGATAGCTGCTATGAGGTGTACTCACATCAGGGAGACACGATTAGTGTCTCACCGGTATGTGATCCTGATGAAATAACCTTTGACCGTCTAGAATCTATGTGGCATGAGCTCAACCAATCTAAAGGAAACTAAAGGTGAACCATCATTCATTTGGTTGTTTAACTCCCCCTGTGAACGAGACCAACAGAGCACAAATGACATGGACTTTTCCTGAGACCAAAGGTGATGGGGCAACTCGGAGATCAATGGTGTCGAGATCTAAGTGAAAATTTTGAAGTTGTTTGCAGGGGAGGTCAATCTACAGAAGGATTTTGAGCAGGAAGAAAGCCGAATAAAAGAAGAAGTCGTCAGTCTCGGGGATAGTTGTGAGGTCTATTGGAAAAAGGTAGATCGATATTAATGGTAAAGCTCCAGGGGCATTCAAGGAAGCTCTTCAAGGAAGTTTGAGAGTGGACACGGGGGCCAAAAGTGAATGATGTGGCTGCAGAAGAATCTGAAGACTTCTCCTAAGGGTGATCTTTCACACCGACAGGGACACGGGGAATGCACATTGAATGCATTAGCTTTATTTCCAAAAGATCTGAGGGTCGACCTTTTCTTAGAAACTAATTTTTTTGTAAACCCTAAAAAAAGGGGGCGATACTTTATAGTTTTGTATATATTCCATTTTTGCCTCTTAAGTAAGTAGTACTTGCATATTTTCTGATTTTGTGACTTTTGAGAGTCCTTAGAGGAGAATACTAAGTTTTGTAACTCATTTACAGACATTGCATGTACAATTTTAACCTTTGGAGATCAATAAAGAAAGCAACTTTTGCCTTCTCAATTATCTATTTCATTGAGTATGTTGAATGATTGATAAATTTACATGTGAGTTCCTTTTATTCCTTGTTAATTGTCTCATTAATAGCACTTTTAAGCAAAGGAGATGTGTATATTGCAAGTTATAGGTTATGTTAGTGATGCAAACAGTTTTAGTTGTGAGGAGAATTTATCATCCTTCTAGGACTATGTGTATCGTAGCTTTCTTATAAAACATTTATGCAATATCATATGAGTATTTAGTTGTGCATATCAGCTTTTACTAGTTGATTGAAAACTGTGTGTTAAGCAGCTGTTCATGTTTGAACAAATTGGGTGTATCACCATAGGAGTAGTTTTCCAATTTATGTATTCCTTCTCCCTTTAGCTCACAAGGATTAGTAGTTAGGTGATACCATAGGAAGCTGGCCTTCTCCGGAGGTTGACCTCCGTCTATAAGTGACCCACAGCTTTAGAGGTCTTCCCATGTTACACTGAGGTGTTGAACATCAGGTTCAACAGGGTGCAATTTCAGGAGATAACAGTTTTGGCACGCCCGGTGGGACCAGATTAGAAGTAAAATTCCTAGGCCTTGCTATTTTGATGTGCTAATAGTGAGCTGGTAGCCTTTTAGAGGTCGTTTTTAAGCATATCTGGTGACTCTGCATGGAGGAAGGGATCAATGTGTTTATTTATATGAAAAAAATAGAAACTAGAAGTTCAAAAGTTGTAGAGTTTTTACATTTATCTCCTCCAAGAAGAAGAGGGAGAACTCTCAGAAGGATTGTTCCTTCTCCTAGAGTTCAGTCAACACCACCTAGTGTTAGTGACAAGACACTGTTTTCATACTAAAGGAGAAGAAGAGACCCTCTAGCTAGGCGTTCAGCATCTCCTACTCTTAGAACAGAGCTTTTTGCCTCCTCATTTGGGGCTTTCAATTGTTCAACAAACAGTATTTTTGCTACAGCAAATACTTTTCAACCAAGTTCAAGTTCTGCTTCAGCAAGCATACCAACGCATTCCAGCTCAATGGCAGTGCCAATGGCCTTTACTTTCGTACCATTCAACCAAGGTAGTCCCCTTAATCTAGCGCATCATGATGATATTCCATTAGCAACATTAAAAGGGTTACCAGAGTTTACTAGAGAAGGACAAGTGACACCTTTTGAGCATATCAGAGATGTGGCAGCATTGTGCAATGTGCATCATGTGACACAGGAAAATGTAGCTGTGAGATTGTTGGCTGCATCTTTCAAGAAGAAGGCGTTGGAATGGTTTAGAAGCCTGCCAGTGGGTTCTATAAGAACATGGGATGAGCTTGGTGATGAATTTACCAGATTTTTTGAGGAAAAATCTGATCACCTGTCTTTGGTGGAGCAGTTAACAACCATCAAAAGATCCCCACAAGAACAAATGGCGGATTTCAATATCTGATTTCAAAAAACTTGGAACAGAATACCTGCTACGGTAAGGCCTTATGTTGATTATGCATTTTAATACTATTTGAAAAGTTTAAATAGTGATATCTCAGTCATGATACAGTCCATGGGGGGTATTTCTTTACCTCAGGCTTATAGCAGAGCTATTAAGGCAGAAAATAACCTCATTCAGGCAGGCAAGTTAGCACCTAGGCCACCTATGCCCTATTTCCCTAAAATTCAATCAAATATGCCATTGCAATGCCATCCTTAGCCCCTTTACCTACTTTTCCAGCATTACCCATTGTTGTGAGCCAGGGAGTGTCAGTTGCAGGACCATCAAGTGAATTGCAAGAGATCAAGTCTAGTTAGCATAAGATAGAAAGCATTTTACAAACTATGGGAAATGAGTTGATCAACATGAAGAAACAGTATCAAGGGGCAAGGATAAATTTTCAACGGCAGAACCAACAACAAGGTCAGAATGCAAATCAATCTTATCAAAATCAGGGATATCAGTATCAGCAAAATAGGCAACCTTATCAAGGTGGTTATCAAAGGCAAAATGTCAATCAAAGACGATTCCAATCTTATAATCCAGCTCCTCTCAATGTTGCAAGTCCAATGAAAGATATGGTTCCAGCCCAGAATAACCTTGTGATAGAAAATGAATGGTGTTATTCATGTAATCAAGCACATAACCCAGCCTCATGCTCAAATGGGGTAGTTAATTAGGCATTTATGGTCCAAAACGCTGTCAGTCCATAGCCAGATACGCCTGCTAATATACCTGAACAACAACCGGATATACATTTTAATGAGACTGCATTTTTAAATTGGCAAAGTGAAGAGTTTTGTGGTGTGAATGTTGATTCAGCAATTGCAGCCAATACACAAGCTAAGAAAAGATCTCTAGAGGTGGAGCAATCAGCTGATAAAAACAAGGGGCCTGCAACTGTAAAACCATCATCCACACCTATTCTAAATATACCAAAAGGAACTACTGTCTTACCAATAAATGAGCAGCCTCACAAGAATAAAGAACCGGTTGCTGCTAAAGTACATCAAAAGGTACCTTTAACTGTACCTTATAATATTGTGGACAGCATGAAGAAGATAAATGTGAATATGACCATGTGGGATTCCTTAAGCATTCCTGGATAGGCTGATCTATTAAAAAAGGCACTATCTGAAAATGTGAATCTTGAGCAAGTTGTTGTTGATTCCCAAAAGGTCGTAATGGCTAATGATGATCAAGGGAAAGTTGCTAATTCCAGCAGCAAAGAGAAATTTATGATTTAAGGTAAGATCGTGAGACCTCCTCCGTTCTATGTTTCATTGATTATTGGGAAAAATTTAGTGCACAATTGTATGGTAGATAGTGGAGCTACCTGTTATGTGATGCCCAAGCGAGTAGCTGATCAATTAGGCTTAAAGTATGAACCTTTAGAGAAAGGAGTAGTCCAGCTGGATGGCTCATCTGTTAATACGGTGGGTCTTATTAAAGATGCTAGCTTGACTCTGCATGCTTTCCCTAATTTTTCAATTTCCCTAGACATTTATGTGGCAGATTTACCTCTGTATTTTGGGTTATGTTTGTCAAGAGAGTTTACGGCTAAAATAGGGGGATACCTTTCGTCTGACTAGTCTCACATGTTGTTTCGTACTAGGTATGGAACTAAGGTAACCATTAAGTCTGAGTTACTTGTAAAAGACAATATAGAACCCTATATACCTAGTGCGATGTATGCCAATTGCATAATTTCTGAACAAGATGAGCATGTTGTTGTCTATGATCCTCGCATTGCTGTCAATGATATTCCCGATATACTTCTAGATGAGTGGGCAGTAGGCCAAACTTCTAGTGCTGAAAGTGACTTGGTGTCGGATGCTAGTATGGGTAACTACATGTTCCAAGAAGCTGATGTAGTGATACCTAACTTGGTTAAGGGACCAATGAATGATTGTGATTAGCAAGACGAGGTCTGGGAAATGTATTTTGATGGCTCAAGGAGAAGGAATGGTGCTGGTGGGGGTGCATTATTGGTTTCCCCAAGAGCTGAAAGATATTATGCAGCCTTTAGGTTTGCATTTTCATGTACTAATAACACAGTAGAATATGAAGGTCTTATTCAAGGGCTAGAATGGGAGAGGAAATGTGGAATTAAGTGTTTAAAGGTGCATGGGGACAGTGAATTCATAGTAAATCAGGTTAGAAGCTTGAATGCTATTAAAAATGATGTTCTTAAATTATATAAGCATAGGGTTTGGGACCTTATTGAGGATTTTAAAGCTTTCAATATCATTTTGATTCCAAGAAAATAGAATCAGCATGCTGACAGATTAGCAGTTGTGGGAGCTCAGTTTGACATTCCGAACAGCATAAGGAAGGAGTGTAATCAGTAGCACATTAAGGTTATTATCAGGCCTTCCATGCCTCATAACAATGTTAACTGGTAGGTCTTTGAAAGCGATGAGCAAATTCTGCAATTTCTGCTTGAAGAGGACGTGTTTGTAGCATCAAATCAGGATAAAATCAAACAGCAGTATGGAGACCAGGTACTGCAATTAAAGAACAAGAAGTTGCCTAAGGGTTTGGTTACCTTAGAAAGTATTTTCAACTTCGATGATCAAGCTAAAAGTAGTAAAGCCAACTTATTAGTTCAGAAAAATCATTATGAGGACTTAGAAATTGCACCCAAGAGAAGCCTCAAGATAGGAAAAATAAACATTGCTGTTGAAAAGCAACCTTTTCTGCAATTATTCCAAGAATTCATTGACATATTCGCTTGGGAATATGGAGATTGAAGGGATTTGACCCACGTCTTGCATGGAATACAATAGAATTGGAGTCAACAACCAAACGCATAAGGTAGAAACAGAGGCCAGTTAATCCCAAATTGGAGCCATTAATGCAAAAAGAGGTCTTTAGACTCATAGAAAGTGGGATTATCTTTCCCATCAAGCATACTAGTTGGGTTGCAAACCTAGTTCCTGTCAGGAAGAAGGACAGAGAGCTTAGATTATGTGTAGACTTCAGAGATTTGAACAAAGCTTCGTTAAAGGATAGGCACCCTCTTCCGTCTATGGAGCAGATTCTTCAATGTGTGTCAGGTTCTGAATGTTTTTCTTTACTGGATGGGTATTCTGGTTATAACCAGATTTTGGTAAGGGAAGAAGATCAATTTAAACTGCCTTCACTACAAAGTGGGGCACAATGGCATATAGGAAAATGCCATTTGTTTTGTCTAACGTTGGAGCAACCTTCCAATAGGCTATGGACATGGCCTTTAGCAACTTAATGTATAAGTTTGTCTTAGTATATCTTGATGACATCACTGTCTATTCCAAGAAAATAGCATATCACATGGACCATTTGAGGCAAATTTTTGAACGTTGTCGAGAGTTTGGTATATCATTGAACCCCAAGAAATGTGTTTTCTCTGTCCATGAAGGAAATCTTCTTGGGTATGTAGTATCTAGGAAGGGAATCACAGTGGATCCTAAAAGAGTGGTAGCAATCTTAGAGCTGCCTTTACCTCTGCATAAGAAAGGACTTCAGAGTTTTATTAGTTGTATTAATTTTGTCATAAGATTTATTCCTGATATAGTAGCCTTAATAAAACCCCTTATGGCTATGTTAAAAAAGAATGCAGAGTTTAGATGGACCTGAGAAGCAAGGGACGGTTTTCAAAAGATCAAGGAGGGGTTAGCTTCAGCCCCAACATTAGTCAACCCAAATTTCAGTAAGGATTTTACCTTGTATGCTTTTGGTAGTTTTGATGTAATCTCTGCAATCTTGGTGCAAAAAAGTGTAGAAGGGTTGGAGCAGCCCATTGCGTTTTTCAGTAAAGGCCTGGAAGACTACGAGCAGAAGTATACCTTCGTAGAAAAATATGTGCTGGTTGTTGTGAAAATTTTGAAGAAATTTAGACATCTATTGTCTCATAACAAAATTCATCTTCTAGTGGCACATTCCAGCGTGAAAGAATTTTTACTTAGCAAATATTTAAGTGAAAAACGGGTTGGATGGATCACAAGAGTTATGGAGTATGATGTGGATATCCAGGTCACTAAATTGGTAAGGGGTAAGGGTTTATGCCAGCAACTGGCTAACGAAGACTTTTCAATAGTGGAGGATCAACGAGACTCAGTTTTGGTTAATGTTGGGATAGCAGATGATGAAGCTACCAGCTGGTTGCAGGAAATGTCACATTTCTTGAGAGCTGGGGAATGTGTAACATCCATCCTCTTAATACACAAGTAAACTCAAGAATTTACTAAAAGGTAAATAAACTTAGTAACATGAGGGAGAATTTTTTTTTTTAAATCATTTGCATAAACACAAGAATAAAGTATAACTTTTCCAGATAAAATTCTAACTTGAATTCACATGTAATTGTAACTAGAATAAAGAATAGTTTTACCTCATAGGTTTTGTTTGTCGTAAGCCAGAACATGGAGTTCACTGCATCTGGAATATTGATCTTTATCTTCACAAGCCTCTGAGAGTCTACTGCTACAAAGGGAGAGCATCATCCGAGTGCTTTACCTCCAACCACAGACTCAAGTGGTCCCCTGAACACTTCCTAACTAGAAGTGACCCGGCCCTTCTCGAAGAGTATAGATATAAGGAAATGTCAAGTTTCTCCATCTGAGTCCTAGGGACGTGTCCTCCAAAACTCAATCGACCATACAACTCTAGATTCCTTCTAGCTAAGTATGATCATTCTGATTGGTCATGCCATCTAGACACTCACCTCTGACTCGACTTGGAACTGTCTCATCCTATAGGTTACTTGCTTAATTTGGTACTCTAGACTCCAACTAGTCTATATAGAAAATCCATTCTAGCCATACGGACTTAGAACTAATCCTTAATCTAGGATATTCAATCAATGTAAAGATTTAGGTATTTCAAACCTTTTAAAAGTCCCTTATTGCATCCTTGCAATATCTAGGGTTTATGACCTCCTGTCATTTACTCTCAAGATTCAATACCCAACATCTTGATGCATTAAATCGATTTTAGACATTATCAAAGAATCTCTTAAGGTATTATAAAGACTTCTTGTCTTGTTTTATGGTTTTCTCGACCTTTCACTATTAATCAATACAGATATATGTACAATGTCATTTCCAACATAAGAGTTATAGATTTCCTATATCCTTCTTGTTCCTAAACTAGGATTTAGCTACTCTAACCCAATACATGGAATTATCAACATTCTTGTCCTTCCAAAGGAAAATAACATAAGTGTAACAAGTCATAAGAACAAAATGCTTCTAGTCTTTCCTAGACTACTTGGCATTGTTTGTGTTCACCTTTTTACGTACATGAATTAATATAGTACTCCAGGTATTCTGTCACCAATATAACATCTAAAAGAATATTGTCGTTTCATATCAATAGTCTGATCTAAGTCAATCTTTCAACCCTTAAAAGGTTGACTTATAAAAGATAATAATTTTCTTTCAACCCTTTGGTCTACATGAAACAAATGAATTCCGACCTAAGTTAGGTTTCCAACACTTCTATGTCCACTCCTTGGATACTTAATTTTATCTCGAAAACTCATATTTAGGTTCATGGTTTCATAGACTATCAGAATTAGTGACTCCACATCACATTATCCCGTTTTCTTGGACAAAGGTACATTATTGTTTACCACACTGGCCCCACCCAGTCAAGGTTTACTTGTTTAGCTATTGACAAATTTAGAATCAAATCATAATAAATATAAGGCTTAAAATAAAATACCAATAAAATGCTCATAAAGACTCATAGATTCATTCTCTTTTATAAGTCCCTCCTCAAGAAACTTTCTAATGCCATTTATAAAATATTTCCATTTGCAAAGTTGGAATTTACCTTCTCTAATACCACTAGTTTATAGAATACTAGGGTAAGATCTTGTAATCTAAGAACCTATCAAGTAGTCACTTCACATAGGGAATATGACTTAAAGTCATGGTTTCAAGAAAGTCATAATATATTTGTATACGTATAATAACGTGTTCATCTCCACGAAGAGTCTTATTAACCACGATATACACAATATGCACAAGCAGTCGAGACTTGACATCACTCACTATCAGGTTGGCAAGATAAAGAATCAAGTGCACGTGACACCTACTCAGTTGTGCCATTGAGTTTTAAAGTGTTTGAGTCCATCATGAATGTTTCCATTGTTATTATGAACAACAACAATTTTGAGGTATCTATTCCATAGGCCAATAGCATTGTCGTGCCTTAAACAAAAGATTCTCACCCTATCAGGTTTAGAAATAAACACCAGGTTTGAAAGAGTTAACCACTGGATGGCATAAGTTATAAGTCATCATTTAATATGCAAGGTGCACAGTACAGGGCGCAAAGTATTGGTTTAGAAATTTGGTGCTCATGCAAGCAAACCCTCGTAGGGTTTATTGTCTCAAGCTGTCAAAATGCCTCAAAGAGAAAAAGTTTCAGTGTCAAAGGTCATAATCATTTGGGGCTCCTAGAGGAATCCTATTCATCGTTATTCATTCTGAGGTATATAGTTTCATCATTGTGCATAAAAGTAAACATTCCATTTCATAATCTTTAAGTCGACAGTGCCAACATTTCTATCATTTGAAAGGAGATAACATTGTGTTGAAGATAATGCGTTAGATGAGCCGAGTGCTTCTAAATATAAGTTACCTGATAATATACAATATCAAGTGTTACTGATATATCATAGTGATCGAACACCCGTTGCTCTAATCATCCTCACCAACTATGGTTCTCTGCAACTCGAGAAAGGAGTGTTCGCCACCCGCTCCCCCTTCAAGACTATCCACCTCCTCTTTTATCTCCTACACTGGCCAAGAGACCTGCTTCCTCCCATACATTGGCCAGGAGACCCATTTTCTCCATACGCTAGCCAAGAGAGCCGTTTCCTCCATACGCTGCCAAGAGAGAGCCGTTCTCCCCCCCCAAGATCCCCGATTCTCCCCTCATCCTCCCTCCAGACTTGGGAATTATTTCCATCTTAATTTGCATGCCTATTTTTGAGGAAACTACTTCCCTTTACAAAGGTGGCGTGAGTGGTTTCTCCCACTCGGCTAACTACCACGATCAAAGCTCGCACAAGAATGACACTTGCAAGACTATGGTGAGCTCCAAGCTCCCATTAGTTATGATGTCCACTATATCATTTTAAAAGCTGGAAAATCTATTTCCAATGATAAATTAGTGTGTCATGGTCTTTCAAGGCTCAAGTTGGCATTAGAAACAAGATGATATCCTTTTAAATTCTAAACGTGCTCCTCGCGTAAGAGTTGAGCTAAACAATAAGCTCTACGGCTAGATTAGCCATTTTGAATAATCTTATATTATATATAAATATATATATTAAAACTTCCAAGATTAATATCAACTTTACCATACAAAGTCGATGGCGTTCACCATTAGTCAACACTCAAGTGAAGTCACCCCCTCAATATGCACTTTCAAAATTATAATCATGCTCGACGTCCTTATGCAATATCCCAATGAGAGTCATTTTCCATTGCAATAGCTTATGCATGTACGTATGTATACATACATACTTGAACGTAAATGGTGTATGATAATAGTATCTATGCCATTGTACGCACATATGCATCCATACACCCATCTATATGTGAACAAGTATATATACTTACCTTATTGACAAGGTATACCTATATTCATATATTCATTTGTTTTATATAATAAAAAGAGAGTTAATAACCCTTAAGAGAATCATATCAACACAAAGGTTGACTAAATGAGTACTATCGACAAGCTTTTAAACATGTTAAACAACATGCACTAGACATTAAATGACATCGACAACTTGTCGAGTCGAGAAGTAAACTTAGACCAAGAGAGTTGAGTATCACTGACCCGACTCAAGTAGGTTTGACCATTTTTGCATCAACACTAGATCTAAGATGGCGACAACTTGTTATTCCTTGTATCTATATCCTTCTCTCCAATGATGCTCTCCCTCCTTTTCTTGGAGGGCGGAAACCTGATTCCTGAATGCAACTTTCCATCACCAACTAAATATTAGTGTATTAATAATCATTTCATAATCCTCATGAAGTCATCACATCTTGACAACTTTTAAACACGTGACAATTTTATTGAAATAAACGTAACTCAAGAAAACATTGATTTCTCTAGACATTTTTCCTAAACATCTAATCATTGAATCATGCATAATCATCTACTAATTACTTCAAAAGTAAAAAGTAAAATAGAGTTAAAGTTAGGGATGTAACAGAATGTCCACCTAATCTGAACAAAACGAAGAGGAGGTACTACCGACTTTAGTCTATCCCCTTCATCTTGATTGATGATGTGTTGTATAGGAAAGATCATAGTGGAGTACTGGTCAGGTGTGTTGATAATGATCAAGTGGATCAAATATTACATGAGTTCCATGACGGACCCTCTGGAGGTCACTATGCTACAAGGACAATAGCCTATAATATTTTAAGAGCATGCTATTATTGGCCTGACTTGTTCAAAGATGCACATACATATGTCAGGAGATGTTCCAAATGTGCCTTGTTTTCAGGCAAGGAAAAGCTTGTTGCTTTGCCATTGCAACCAATTCAAATAGAGCAACCGTTTATGAAGTGGGGAATTGACTTCATAGGGGAAATTAACCCACCCTCAAGTGCAGGCCATCGATGGATTATCACAGCAACGGATTACTTTACATGATGGATAGAAGCTTTGCCTCTAAAGGAAGCTAATGAAACAGCGGTGTTGAATTTTTATGAAGACATGGTTTGCAGATTTGGAGTCCCAGATTCTATAATTTCAGACAATGCCCTGGAATTTCTTGGTTTGAAGGTTGTTGATTGGGAATTGAAGAATGGCATTTACTTGAACACAAGTTCCAACTATTATCCTTAGGGCAGCGGACTTGCAGAGTCCACTAATAAAATTTTGATTAACATTGTCAAAAGGACGCTTCAAAGAAATTAGAGGGATTGGCATACCAAGCTAAAGATTTCTCTTTGGGCAGATAGAATTACCCCTAAGAAGGTGATTGGGAACTCGCCTTACATGTTGGTGTACGGTAAAGAAGCAAAATTACCTATCTCTACTGAGTTGCCCGCCTTGGACATTGCCAGTCAACTGGTCCTGTTTGAACAGATTGACCCACTTGCCTTAAGATATACTCAGCTGATGGAGTTAGAAGAAGCTAGAAACAAGGCTATGAAGAACATGGAACGCCAGCAAATCCTGACTAAGATAACATTTGATAAGAAAACTAGATCAAGAGATTTCATGGTGGGAGATCATGTGCTGAAATGGGATGTTCTAAAAAGTAGGTCAGGCCATCACACCAAGTTTGTGACAACATGTGGACGGGTCCATTTACTATCAAAGACTACAAAGAACACAATGCTTACCAACTGGCCACAACTGAGGGTGAAGTGCTTCCTATCCTAGTCAATGGGATACACCTCAAGCCCTGTTCTGAGGTTTGATATGTTCCTCCATTTTACATATTAGGTTAGGTTTTATGTTTTCAATAAGTGCTTCTACACTTTAGTTTGATTTTTGTTTCATTCCCTAAGTGTTGTTCCAACATAGTAGATAGCTTCTTTTCAGTTTCTCCTGTTTCGTCGGTTTTGGCAACCCTTTATGTTATATGAATCTCAAGTGAGTTGTAGCCATGTGTGAACTGCTTCTGAATTTTTTCTGAGTTTTCCTAATGACTCCATGCCCAATGGACAAGTTGGCTACTAGTTTCCATGTTTAGCAGGAAAACATCCAGCAAAGGTCACCAAAAATGTTGCCCGATTTTCACCTACGGGCTCATCAGGCAGGACAAATTGTGTTTCAGGTGTTCATAAAGGCCAAATGGGAATTTGCATCAAGGGTTAGATCATGCACCGGAGGATTTTTTTCACAAGGAAGTCTGTTCGAAGGTGTTCCTCTATCAGTTTTGACAAAAAACTCATCAAAGAGGAAAGTCGGCAAGACCCTCTTGTTGTCTTTCCGACTAGCAGTGTGTGTTTTTTGTTTGAATACACCGGTCACTAGGACTTTCGGGTCGCCATGAGTCCTTATGTATCTCACCACGTGGAATGTCACACCGAAGGTTGTTTACAAGCTGGCGTCAGGGAGATGTCTCGGTGACTAACGGAGGTATCGAAAAAAAAGGATGTCAACGGGGAGAAAAGGTGGGCCTCGCTGTAACATCTCGGCGACCGATGATGTCTCATCGAAACAGAATGCCCTCGCTAAGAAATGAAGGCCTCGCTATAAGGTCTCACTGACCAAGCGATGTCTCCCCAAAATGAGGTACGCTCTCGGCAAAAGAAAGGAGTTCGTCGTGATGTCTCGGCGACCAACCAGAAGTCTCAGCGAAAGTTTTGAGCTTGATATGAGGTCTCATCGACCAGCTAGGGTCTTGTCGAGATAAAGCAAGCTCGCCGAGAAATTTTGACATCGTTATATTGTCTCATTGACCCGACAGGGTCTTACCAAAAGAATGTGAGCTCGACGCAAAGGAAAATGAAGTCGTCATGATGTCTCAGCGAAAACAAGAGGTCCTGCTGAAGAATGAAGGCCCTCAGGATAGTGTTATGCCTTCGGCGTGAGGTCTTACCAACACATGGGTGTCTCGCCGACGGAGGAGCACAGTGGTATAATGATAGGACTTCGGCGTGAGGTCTCCCCAACTTGCCAGCGTCTCACCGAAGGAAATGTTTGAGCTCGGGGAGGTGGTTTGTTTTCGCTATGAGGTCTCACCGATAATGAAAGGTCCCGCCGAGAAAGTTTGGCATCGGCATAACGTCTGGCCGTCGGGGTGATGTCCTGCCGATTGTTGGAGGTCTCAACAAAATGAAGTGAGCTCGGGGAGAGAAGGGGAGCTCGCTAAGAGGTCCTGTCGAGAGAATAGTGTCTCGCTGATAGGGAGCTGGCTGCAGTGGGACTCACCGCCGAGAGGATGAGTTCGATAAGAGGTCTTGCCAAGATGAAATGGGCTCGCCGAGAGAATTGCCTTCAGCATGAAGTCTGGCTGAATGAGGAAGGTCCTGCCGACAGCGAGGTGCCTTCGGTATAATATTTTGTGTTTGCTAAAGGTTCTCCCCGACCCGATGGTGTCTCGCCGAAGGATGAAGGGCTCGATGAAAGCTTTTGCAGACAATGGAGGGTCTCAATGATAGCAATCAACTTGCCATGGAAAAGGATATCGGTAGGACTCTTAGCATTCGCTATGATCTCCTGCCGACTGAAGATCTCTTGCCGACCCGATGTGTCTCTGATGACGGTCTAGGTGATGATGAGGGCGAGATCAGTATGACTTTTGTATTCGATTTAGGGTCTCGTCGACTGTCGCGTGTCATGCCGATAGCTACTATGAGGTGTACTCACATCGGGGAGACACGATTAGTGTCTCACCGACATGCGATCCTGATGAAACAACCTTTGACTGTCTGGAATCTACGTGGCATGAGCTCAACCAATCTGAAGGAAACTAAAGGCGAACCATCAGCCGTTTGGCTGTTTGAATCCCCCTATGAACGAGACCAACAGAGCACAAACAGCATAGACTTTTCCTGAGACCAAAGGCGATGGGGTAGCTCGGAGATCAATGGTGTCGAGATCTAAGTGAAAATTTTGAAGCTTTTTGCAGGGGAGGTCAATCTACAGAAGCATTTTGAGCAGGAAGAAAGCTGAATAAAAGAAGTTGTCAGTCTCGGGGACAGCTGTGAGGTCTACTAGAAAAAGGAAGATCGATATTAATGGTAAAGCTCCAGGGGCATTCAAGGCAGCTCTTCAAGGAAGTTTGAGAGTGGACACGGGGGCCAAAAGTGAATGTTCTGGCTACAGAAGAATCTGAAGACTTCTCCTAAGGGTGATCTTTCACACCAACAGGGACACAGGGAATGCACATTGAATGCATTAGCTTTATTTCCAAAAGATCTGAGGGTCAACCTTTTCTTAGAAATTGATTTTTTTGTAAACCCTAAAAAAAGGGGGCAATACTTTATAGTTTTGTATATATGCCATTTTTGCCTCTTAAGTAAGTAGTACTTGCATATTTTCTGATTTTGTGACTTTTGAGAGTCCTTAGAGGAGAATACTAAGTTTTGTAACTCATTTACATACATTGCATGTATAGTTTTAACCTTTGGAGATCAATAAAGAAAGCAACTTCTGCCTTCTCAGTTATCTGTTTCATTGAGTGTGTTGAATGATTGATAAATTTACATGTGAGTCCCTTTTATTCCTTGTTAATTGTCTCATTAATAGCACTTTTAAGCAGAGGAGATGTGTATATTGCAGGTTATAGGTTATGTTAGTGATGCAAACAGTTTTAGTTATGAGGATAATTTATCATCCTTCTAGGATTGTGTGTATGGTAGCTTTCTCATAAAACATTTATGCAATATCATATGAGTATTGAGTTGTGCATATCAGCTTTTACTAGTTTATTGAAAACTGTGTGGTAAGCAGATGTTCATGTTTGAACAAATTGGGTGTATCACCATAGGAGTAGTTTTCCAATTTATGTATTGCTTCTCCCTTTAGCTCACAAGGATTAGTAGTTAGGTGATACCATAGGAAGTTGGCCTTCTCCGGAGGTTGACCTCTATCTATAAGTGACCCACAGCTTTAGAGGTCTTCCCATGTTACACTGAGGTGTTGAACATTAGGTTCAACAAGGTGCAATTTTAGGAGATAACAGTATGATTGTGGGAGATTCCACATTTCTTCGCGGATAATTATTTTTTTCTTCAATGATGAAGACAAGATATTAGTTGTTTCCTGAATGGGAATTTGAAGGAATATTGAGCTTTGAGGTTGCATGTTTGACGAATTGCTTTTACAGATGAAGGTTTTGTGTTTACGTATTTTTGGACCGACCTAACATGTTTGGTGGTTTGGAAAGAATAAGAAAGTAACTTTATCTTATGTGGGATTTATATTAGGTCCATGTTGACCTATCTTGATGAAAAATTGAATTTTGAATTAAGGCATGAAGTGTGGATAAAATGTTTTAAGGAAGACATACTCAACTTGTTGTGTTACTTTTAATTAGGCCGACCTAATTGAAGTCACACCTACTATGGATATATATAAGAGATTAACTTTGAAGTTTTATAGAGAGTGTGGTGTGAGGTTAGAGATAATAAATATAAAATGATGAAGAGATAGCAAATTGCATGTAAGTGTTGAAAGATATATGACATGTTTGGTGCTTCACCTATATGTGTATGATGCAAAATTGAGCAGATTGTGAAATGAGTAGAGTATTAATTCAGATTTGTGTGGAGATAATTTTTTACTTCATTGGAATTGTAATCAAACATATGATAGATGTTATTATATCAGTTCAAATATTTTTTATAGCCACCCCATCTTTGTTCCTTCTTTTTCTTTATGGGTTGCAAGCCTTTCTGGATAGTGTGTCCCGGTAGTGAGCCTTTCTATAATATCTTATATCTAGATATAATATATTATGAGCTAAACCTCACTGTGGTTTTTACCTTTTTGGGTTTTCCACACAAAAATATTGGTGTTCATGTGTTATGTAATCTTGCATATTTTTTCATGCTTTCATTCATCATTACAATTATATTTATTTTGATAAATGGATGGCTTATGTTTAATTGGTTTAAGGGAATACTGATTCACCCCCCTCTCAATATTTTGGGTATTCAACAATTGGTATCAGAGCTTGGATCCTTGGAAGAAGCTTGACTTCTTTGGGAAGATCTTGGAGTTTCAACACATGTCTGATAGAAAGTATCATATTCCTCCAGAAGAGATTTCTACCATTGAATACATAGATGACTACATGAATGAAAAAGAACTCAAAGTAGCTCTTGAATATTTTAGCAAAGTTGAAGATGAAAAAAAATATCTGAAGGAAAACCTAAAAGAGGAAAATGAGTGCATCAGGAAACTAAGATAGCAAATCAAGAAATTCAAAGAAAGGCATAAGGAAGTCAATGAACAATTGAGGCAAGCAAATGAAGACATCACCATATTAAGAGTACAAGTGGAAGAAAAGAAGAGAATTGAGAAATTCCTAATTACAATGATAAAGAACAAATCTAATGAGTGCAATAGACTTGGAAATGAAGTGGAAAATCTGAGATTAGAGCTAGAGAAGGCAATAATTCACAAAGACAAATTCAAAACCAGTTCTACAATGCTTGATGAGTTGATTGCAGGTCAGAAAGCATTGAAAGACAAAGGTGGCTTGGGATTTGAAAAAGGAGAAAGCTCAAAAGCAACTCAGGCACCTAATGCAGAAAATATCAGTGAACCAGAGAAGACTGAAGACAAAAAAAAATAATGAAAAGATCCAAAAACAAAGAAGCAAATCTAGAAGACCCCCTATCAAACATTCAAAGGCTCAAAGGTACCAATATTTCAATGGTTTTTGCTATTTTTACAATAAATTTGGACATAAAGCAATGGAATGTAGAATTATAATGAATCAGAATACTCCATCCTTTACTAGTTAGTGTTTTGCATGCAAGAGATTTAGACACAAAACAAACGAATGTAGAAGTCAAATGATGAATAGATATGATAATGGTAGAATGATTAAATCTTTCAATGGTTACTGCTATACATGCTATGGATTTGGAAACAAGGCTAATCAATGTAGATCTAGACTAAATGGAAGGAATAAATCTCAAAGAATGTGCAACAATTGTAGGACATGACATATTGCTAAATTTTGCAGAAGTAGAAACACAAGGAAGAATAATCTGGTGGAGAAGAATGAACCAGTTAAGAGGATTGATCCAATTGAAGCAAAAAGGGAAATAGAAAGGACCTAGAAAAATAAAGAGAAGACTAAGGATGAGGGAGAATTTGTACCATTATTTGGTATAGATGTTTCCTCTAGAAACTAAGCCCAAGATTTTGGCTTAGGGTGAGCTTTAATGAATATCTTATATCCCCTATCAAAAACAAGGTGCTAGAGCTACAACACAGAGATATGTCATGGATAATGGAATTCTTGAGTTGTGGAAGAAAATTGTAGAAGAAAATATGCTAATGTGGAGATTTGTGAAGCTTGATAAGATGATTGTGCACATAGTTTTAGGGTTATCAACTTTTTGGTCTGAAGCGTTTATTATAGAGAGGTAAAATCAAAGATTTAAAAGCAAATGTGCTAAGGATGATTTATTTAACTAAAAGTATTCAAAGGCAAAGAGAAGTGCAAAAGAGGAAATTGAAGGGTTCAACACATCTCTCGATGGTTGAAGATCAAAACCCTAGTTCGTTGAGCTGACTAAGAGTTATTTTGCAATTCTTATATATTCTAGTCTTCCATAATTTTTCTTTGAAAGTAATTTAAATGTAATGGAGGCACCCAAGGTTGTAGACGTCTCATAAATATCACAACCTGAGCTTAAAAGACATTTCACCAAAGTTTTTCTAGATGATCCCTTAGGTGCATTCTCTTGCACTCCCCATGGGGTTTTACCTACTGTAGACATTAAAGCATATATTCATGGGAAAATGGAAGAATTTTCTCCTGGCAGATTATTTGTTTTGTGGTTGGAAGAGTTAGAAGAAAATGTTGATATTTTAAAATCAGAATACAAACCCTTAAGTGAGAAGAAGTTGGATGTGTGGCGAAAGTTTCCAACATTTGAACACAAAGATAAATATACTAGAATGGTGCTAATCATAATTCATGATGAATCCATATGGATTGATGGCCCTTACATGATAACCAAAGACGATGTCGGGGAGGTTTCAGGTGTTGGTTGAGCTTGGTTGGGTGGTTCTTGTTCGAGTTGAAGCATTGTTTCATCTAGGATAGGAGTGTCGAAAGTGGACGGGGACATGATGCAGAGAGACAAGTCTGCTATTTTCTTTGCTTTAAATTTTTGGTAGGCAATGAAAAAGAAATCTTTACGATGTGTTATAGGTTCTATGGGTTTGAGCCAAAAGGCTTCTAAGGAAATTTTTCCTTTGGAAGACAAAGGGTTAAAGTTTTTATGGTGAACAGTGAATATTTCATTGTCGAAGGAAAACTTTAAACATTTGTGTGTGACCGAAGGGACAAATTTCATTAAGTGAAGCCATGGATGGCCTAGCCGCAAATGAAACTTTTTCGACTATAGGATGATGGAGAATGTGACATCCAATCTTTTTGGTCCTATTTTTAATGGAAGGATAATAAATCCTATTGTAGGGCAAGAAAAACCATTATGTTTTTTGATCCATGCTATCAGGTTATCATAATTATCTTGATAAAAATCATGTAATACCAAAAATTCCTCAATGATCACTTTCTCTCCACAGGTGGGATCTATTAGTATCCCATTAGTGGGCTTATCATAAATACGGACAACTATGTAAAGAGGAGCATCAGAAGATTTTGAAGTATGTCCTTAGAGGAGAAAGTAATATCAAGATATTTCTTAGGTTGACCCTTACGAGGGATAACGTCTATTGCACCTACCATTTCATCCATAGGATTAATAGTGGTAATATTTGGAATGGGAGTAGGATGTTTTGTATGAACATTCATCACATCATTCTTTGGAGTTTCATTAAATGAAACATTATGTTTAGGCATTGGATTAGTGAAAATTTACAAATTTTGATTTGGAGGGGCAATAGAGTTATCGCCTTGATCATTAACACCTGTAATGGATAGATGGCTTGAATCAATGAGGTCTTGTACAAGGTGTTTAAGACTTTTACAATTTTTCGTGTCATGTCCATTTTGTCTATGATAATGGCAATAAGCATTGGATTTAAAGTTCAGAGGTAAAGGCTTAGTAGGATCCGATGGTTTGACGACAGGTAAAGTAATCATTTGTTGTTGCAAAATTTGAGATATTGTGTTATGAAGGGTGTCTGGTAAAGGTGTAAACTGTCTTTTCGGATCTCCATAACTATAAGGTATTGTTGTTTTAATAGTTGCCACTTGGTTGTTAACGGGTTGAGTTGGTTGTTGAGGGGGATTGAACTGTAAGAATCCTTTGTTTTGATTTCTAAATGGTTGTGAATTGTTTGGATTGGCATGTTCATACTTCTTAGCTTGGCTAGAAGTGGACTTTGCATCACGACTACTAACCGAATTGTGACAATCGCAAAGGGTGATACACAAGTTCATAAAGGAGGGAAATTTCATCATGGTGACTTTTTCTTTAAGTTTAGTTTGCAAGTTTTCTATAAACATCTTTTCAAGGTGTGGATCAGGAATCTTGACATTGATTTGAGAATAAAGTGATTGATAGTGTGATATAAAATCAATTATCTTTTCTTCATGTTGCTTGCATCTCATCAAATTGGCCAAGGTCTTCTTTGGGGTCATATGCACTTGGAAATGATTTATAAATGCATCAACTAGTTCATTGAATGAATGAATTGAATTGTTCAGTAAATATGAGAACCATTCCAAGGCAGTGTCTTTTAGAGTCCTAGGAAACAATTTTTCTAGCAGTTTACTATCAAGGAAAAAATCACTACATAAGGCGGTGTAGGCATTAAAACGGTTAGAAGGATCTCCCATCCCTCCATATTTCTCAAATCTAGGCATCGCTATTCCTTGTGGCATCAATGTTCACAATATTTCCAAAGAGCGTGGGCTACTTTGAACATAATAGGTGGGTGGTCCAATCTGATTTTGGTTTATGGTGGATATTTGTTTTTGCATGGAGGAGACGATTTTGAAAAGTTGTGTTATGAGAGGGTCAGTGTAAGTGGTATGAGGTGGAAGGGAAAGCAGTGATGGAGTGTATGTAGTGGTAGGGAAAGTGAAGGGAATTATTATAGATGGTATTGTGGAAGAGGATATAATATGTGATGTCACATAGGAATTAGGAATGCTAGCAAGAATAGTCGAGGAAGGAATCACATTACTAACCTATTGCATTGTTGTAGTGACTTGAGGAGTGGTATAGATAGGTATGGATGCTATTGTTGAAGGAGGAGTGTGAGGTCCACCTTGGCTAACCATAGTGTTTCCTGTTTGAGAGATACTAGAGGTGGAAGGAACATGTTTTTGGTATATCTTAACTATTTGTTTCATAACGTTCAAGCCTTCTTCACTTTCAAGCATGTGATGGATGTTTTCTATGGTAAGAATGGCAGTGGCTGAAATGTTTTCAAGACACACTTGATGTTGAAGATGTGTTAAGTCCTCATGAATGTTAATGATTTTGTTTTGCAACATGCAATCATTCTATGTGTCAACTTGCATGTGATTGGAAGGAAAAGAGTTGCTAAAGGTATTATCCATGCCTAGTGTACTAGTTAAAATACTAGGAGTGGAAGCTTTAGATAACCCAAGATCCACAACAAAGTGTATTATCATGGGATAACATGAGTCTCAAACTTCTTCTCACTAAGGTATTAGCAATAGGACACCAAACACTCATGCAAAGGCTTCTAAATGTGGGAGGAATGCAAATGCAATGTAAACCAAAAAGAATGAAATAATTAAAGCTGAAATTCTAGAAAGTAAACCTGAAATGCAGAAATGGCAAACAAAAACTCAGAAATTGCAGATTAAATGCCAGAAAATGCATTAATAAATATGCAACTGGACTAAGTCGCCCAGGGTGGCGAATTAGTCCCAGTTGTGATTTTGTTGAAAATTTTTAGAATTTTTTAATTGGATTTTATGCTATTTAGGTTTTTAGATGCAGGTATAATATGAAAATGTGGATTTTTTATATTTTTTAATGAAATGTAATGCAAAAATGTAAGCTATGTGAGCTTTTCACTAACGCAATTTTTAAAACCCTAGGATGCAATTTAAACAAACCTAATACAAGGAAATGTCAATGCAAGTTATTCCTAGGATGTAAATGCACTCTAAATCATAAATAAGATGTTCTAAATGTAGGTTCACCAAAATGAACCACAAATTTTTGTAGAGGCTTCTCTCTTGCACTTTTAGGGTTTTTCACCTAAAAGGAGAAAGGTATCCCACAAAAACTTGGGGGTTCACTAAATAATAATGCTAATATGATTAAAATATGTCTAAATGGAATTATCTAAATGCAAAGAACTAAAAAAGGAAATGAATTGTTAATGCAAAACTTAAGAAATGCAAGTTGTTTGAAAACACATTGTGATATGTAGAAATGGCCTAAGAATGCAAACAAATGATAACAGAAATGAATGAAACTAGAGAGTTGCACCTGGAAACTGGAATGTGATGCAGAGAGGCTTTGGAATCCTATATAATTTTCTATTGAGGCCAACTGAGATACTCATGCCAAGCTGGGCGACTTAGTCCTGTTTTGGGGAGATTCTGCCAGAACAGGTTTCAGCGAAATGGGTATCCAGAAATGCAAAAATCACTTTTTAGGCTTGGTAGTGGGAATAATTCACCACTGATGGTGACTTATTCCACCTTCAACTTTCAAGAATTTTGGGACAAGAATCTGTAGCTCTTGATCTACACTTCTCTTCTTGATAGGTACCTGAATCTAATTCTATAGAAATCGGGCTGAAAAGGATCTCCAAGCTTAACTTAGGGATTTTGTTGACTTGAATGACTTTGATGGATTGACAACACCTTTTAACACCTTTCTCTTTGATAAATATGCATACAAGACCTACAAAGCACACATGCAAAGATAGGGAAAAGGGTTAAGGGTTAGTGAATAGGGGTTTGCCTTAGTCAAACCCCAATTTGGTAATCAAACCCTTGAAAATGAAATGAAATAAAGAGAGAATGATGAATGAACAACATGCAATGCTACAACTCACCAAACCCTTGATGTAGAAATCTGAAGATATGCAAGTAGATGCTCCAATGAAGACTTGTTAGTGCCTAAAATGCTTGAGAATTATGAATGTATGTATGCTAATGTATGAATGAATTAATTAGATGAATGGGGGTGAAAATGAGAGGAAAACCCTTTATTTATACTTGATTTTAAAAAATTTCCCAAAAATAACACATCACAGGCCAACCTCAAGGTTAAGAGAATAATATCTCGCCAAAAATTTAAAATAATTCTGATTTTTGTGCCCAGTGGGACTAAGTCGCCCCAGGTGGCGACTTGATCCCACTAGGGAAATTTTACTAGGTGTCAGGAAATAAAGTGTATTTAATGATGTTTAATGGGATTATTCTCAAAAATACAGTTAAGTAGGGCTGAAAAGTGCATTAAGGGGTCATTTAAACATAAGAAAGGTCCAAATTAGTGATGACAAGCCTAGAAAAGTGTGAAAGTTTGTTACAACTCTTTACAACACTTTGAAATAAGACTTGGTAAGTATAAAAAGAGGTTATTTAGGTGAATTATAATGAAAGGGTCCTAGAAAAGTTTGAAAGTGGGTTACAACACTTCACAACACTTTTACAAGACATCCTAGAATTCTTAATGATTCTCAAGGGTCCAAGACCTAATGTGAATGTGTTGATCACATTACAACATTAAATCTAGGCAAAATCAAGCCAAAATCCATAAGAAAGACTCAAATGAGCGTAAAAATGTCCATGTATACATTTTTTTGTGACACATTATGATCATCCCAACATAATTTGGAAGCATTTTTTGAAGACATATGTACAGTGTAAGTTGGTCTAGAAAGTATGTCTTATCAGGAAATTGGCTAAGTATTTCCTTTGGAAGTTTTATGGTTCAATGTGTTAGTTTTTGGGTTCATACTTCACCGCAAGTGGAGACATCACTCTATGATTATAGATCATCATATGTAGCTATATTCAAGTTTTTGTGACATTCTGTGAAGTTTCTCGAAAGATATGAATGACAATGCTCAACCTTGTATATCACGGTTACTTTTTGAACAATGTATCAATGTGGGAGATTTTGTATTTCTTCACGAATAATTATTTTGTTGTATGATGATGAAGAAAAGCTATTAGCTATTGGTTGAATGAGAATTCAAAGGAAGATCGATCTTTGAGGTCACACGTTTGACGAATTACATGTACACATGAAGGTTTTGTGTTTAGGGCTATTTTTGGATGAACCTAACACTTTTGGTGGCTTGAAAAGAATAAGAAAGTAACTTTATCTTATGTGGGATTTATATTAGGTCCATTCCAACCTATCTTGATGTAAAATTGAATTTTAAATTAAGGTGCAAAGTGTGGATACATTTTTTTAAGGACGACATACTCAACTTTGTGTGTTGCTTCTAATTAGGCCGACCTAATTGAAGTCACACCTGATATGGACATATATATAGAAGATTAACTATGAAGTATTTTGGAGAGTGTGGTGTGAGGTCAGAGATAAGAAGTATAGGATGATGAAGAGATAACAGATTGCATGTGAGTGTTGAAGGATATACGACATGTATGGTGCTTTACCTACATGTGTGTGATGTAAAATTGAGCAGAATGTGAACACAACAAAGTATTGATTCATATTTGTGTGGAGATGATTTTATACTTCATTGGAACTGTAATCCAACATATGATATATATTAGTGTATTAGTTTAAATAGGATGTATAGCCACCCCATCTTTGTTCCTTCTTTTTCTTTGTGGGTTGTGAGCCTTTTTGGACAATGTGTCCTGGTAGTGAGCCTTTATGTAATATCTTATATTCAAATATAATATATTGTGAGCTAAACCTCACCATGGTTTTTCCCTTTTTATTTTTTCCACATGAAAATATTGGTGTTCATGTGTTATGTGATCTTGTGAGTGTTTTCATACTTTCCTTCATTATTGCAGTTTTATTTATTCTGATAATTGGATGGCTTATGTTTAATTGGTTTAAGGGAATATTGATTCACCCCCCCTCTCTTAGTATTTTGGGTGTTCAATAGAAACTTTGAGATAGATATCAATCCATGTACTTAGTGCACAAAATATCTTTAAGGGAGAAGTTATATTTCTTGATGATGGAAGAAGGTGGATGGATTGGAAATAACCTGGAAGAATTTAGCATTATGGTATCCCAGTTAAACTTTATGCATGTGAAAATGGATGAGGATGAAATATGTGAAACTTTGTTGTGTTAATTAATAGACTTATAGGATAGCGTGGTCATAGCCATTAGGAGTACTTATATCATTTTTAAGGTAGAGGATTTTGTTGGTTCTTTTATTTTTTAAGATATGATGAGGAAGGTCCCACTAAGTGCCAAAGAGGCCCTGCTAGTTCAAGGAAGACCAAAAGAAAAATGCAATAAGAACAAAAAATAGTGTGAAAAATCCAAATTCAATTCCAAGGGGAGATAAAGATCTCATAAGTCAGAAGACATCTACTAAAAATTCAATGAAATTGGTCAATTCTATAAGGAGTGCAAGGAAGAAACTAAAAAGAAGAAGAAAGTTGATTCTAATTCTAAGTTAAAGAAGGAAAATTGATACACATTCATTACAACTTTGGCCACTCATGTAGATGATAATTCATGGTTAATTAAATCAAGAGCATCCTTTCATATGACCTCAAATAGATATTGACTCTATAAGTATGAAAAATGGAGGTAAGGTGTACTTTCGTAATAACTCTTATTTAGATATTGTCAGGCATGGTAGTATACATATATTATTTCTTGATGGTAGAGTTAGTAAATTTGATGGTGTCTTGCATATCCCAATATTATCACGTAATCTATTATAACTAAGAAAACTAATAGATGTTGTTGTGCAAGTGAAGTTTTTTTAAGTAGGTGTTAAAATGGTAAGAGGTGTAATGATAATTGCTAGAGGTAGTAGAATTGTAACTTTATTTTAGTTTGATGCATGTATTATTGAGTACAATAGTACTTATATAAAAAGTAAATATTTATCTAATTCATTGAATAAAAATATATTATAGTTTTTAGTAGATGGGTGATCCCACATAAGTGCTTTACAATTGCATTGACAAACAAAAATTTCTTGGGCACTCAAAAAAATAAAATTGGGGGGTTTGCTAAAAGGTGGGGAGGGTTCGCTAGGACCCCATGTCGGCCATTTTTTGAAGAAAAAAATGTTTTGCTTCTTTTTTTTTAATGTTGTTTATAGGGGGTTCTATCAAACCCCCCTTCACTCAAAGGGGGATTCACTAGAACCCCCCTTTTTTCCCTTGCCACCTGAAGTGGGGTTCGCTAGAAGCCCCCTTTTTTTCCCTTGCCCCCCCTCCATCTACAATTTTATATAGAATTTTAGGTTTCGAGGATCAGGTTGAGGATCAAAATGGAATCAACTTGACAAACCCAGCTAAAGGATTATATTCTTTGGAACGAGCTCTCCATCAAGTATAGTTTTAATTTATTTTGGTTTTATTATGTATTTTTTTAGTTTAATTCAACATAGGTTTTTCACATAAAATCAAGCTCTTTGTTCTGCACATGTGGAAAAATAGTAGATTTCCAAAAAAAAGTTCTGAGAAATATCTATGTGCTTGGTATTGATTCCTTGATCCAACAAAAAAAAATTGAATTTTGATAAATACAAAAAAATTATGTGTTATACAATACACCTATGTCTAAATTCTAATTGGTTTGACCTCAAAACTTAATTAAGAAAAAATATTCAATAAAACATTATGAAATCAAATGAAGGTGGTAGATATCATAGTTACAAATCTAAATTCAAAAAAAAAAAAAAAAATTATCCTTCATAGAAAAAAAGTTGTGTTATACAGTGAACATCACTCTTTAAAAATGGTGTTTACTGTTAAAAACTAGTTATTGAAGGGGATGAAAAAAGAAATAAAATTTGATTCCAATTTTTTTTAAATGTATATATTTAGAATCTACAGACAAAATGTCATAAATCACTAGTTTGCATCATCTTCGAATTCCTCATGGTTTAGCAACTATAAGTGTCTGAAAGTGAAGATTTAGTTAAAAAAGTTTAGTTTAATGTCAAGTTTGACCAAAAAGTGTAACCCACTATTTTGGGATCACCCAGATGTTTGTGGCTTGTAAGCACCTAAGGATGCTCTTTTTATTGATTCTAAGTGATATGTAGAGAAGATTATGTCATGACACCATAAATTAGGCCACATAAGAGAGAAGGGTCTACACACCTTCAAAACTGAAAACCTTGTTGAAGATTTGATAGATTGTAACCTTGAGTTTGATTTATGTGATCATTATATTTACAATATAAAAAACTACATGTTAAATTTTAAAGTTTTCATAAATATTATGGTATTATGGATATTAATCAGCTTGATGAGTTTGGTTTTGTTGATGTTCTTTCAATTGCAAAATCCACATATTATGTTTCTTTCACCCATGATTATAGCTTAAGGAAATGGGTTTATTTTCTAAAGATAATCTAAAATTTCTAGTCATTTGAAACAATTTGAAGTAATGGTTGAATTATTGATTATAAATAAAATTAAATATTTGAATATTGATAATGATAGTGATTTTTTCTCGAATAATTTTGGTATATTTTATAATGATTACAATATTCAAAGATAGAAGACAAATTTATATTCTTGAACAAAATGGAGTTGTAGAAAGAATGAAAAAGAAACTGATAGAAAAATCAAGGATTGTTCTTAATGGAGTTAGCTTGGAAGAAAAAATTTGGGCCAAGGTTGTAGCCATTTCTTTCTACTTGATTGGAAACTCTCCTACATTGAGTCTTGTGGATAAAATTCCCATGGAGGCATGGTTAGTCACAAGCATTCATTGAGACATATCAATGTTTTGGTTGATGCATATGCATACATGCTAAGAGATAGTTGAAATAAATTAGAGAAAAAGACTATTAAATGTATCTTCATTGGTTAAAATTATGTTGTGAAAGAATACAACATTTGGATCCTTTTGCTCGAAAGGTAATATATAGTATAAGTGCAATTTTTTGAGAAACCAAGTCTTCTTTTGTTGTCTTGTAACCTAAAGAAATACAAAATAAATATATAATTCATCTTCCTTCTATGCTTGAGAAAGTTCAATCAAGACCCTTGGATAGAAAAAACTTGAAAATAGCTCATCAAGCTCCAAAGTATTCAAAAGAGGAGGAAGAATCTCCAACTTAGATTGTTCAAAGGTTTACAATAGGTACACAACCAATATTAAGTGATTGACTTAATGATTGGAGATATATATTTGTTTTGAGTACTAATATTCGTGAACCAAGATCTAGACAAGAGACATTAGGTGTGAATGATTCAAAGTTCTAAAAAATAGTCATGGATGAAGAAATGGTGACACTTGAAAATAATTATACATGGGACCTAGTACAATTTCCTAAAGGATATATAATTGTTGGTTACAAATGGGTTCTCAAGAAAAGATTGGTTTATATGGTAGTTTTGAGAAATATAGAGCATAGTGGTTGTGAAAGGTTAATCCTAGGCTAAGGGGGTTGATTACATTGAGACATTTTCTCATGTTTCAAAAATAAGATCTATTAGTTTATTATTATATATTGGCATAGCTTATGCCTTATAGGTCAATAAAATGGATGTGAAAATCACATTCCTTCATGATCATTTGGAGAAGGATATTAATATGACATAGCCAAATCACTATGTGGTTAAAGGTAAAAGTAATTTGGTATATAAGTTAAAGAAATCCTTGTATGGATTGAAAAAAATCGTAGGAAATGATACCAAAATTTTGATAAATATGTATTAAGTTTTGGGTTTGAGGGATCTAAATCCAATTAGTGTGTTTATTTTGAATTTGATGGTGATTATTTCCTTGTTATTGATTTATACATTGATAACATGTTTATTAGCAAGGGAAAAGATTTGATTTTAGAATTAAAATCTCAAATCTTAACAAAATTTGAAATGGAAGATCTTGGTGTAGAAAAACACATTCTTGTGATGGAAATTATAAGAGTTAGAGAAAATAGAAAATTATTTCTTGGCCAAAGTAAATATATCAATTTAGTTTTAAAAAAGGTACAACATGTAGGATTTACACCATTGTGTGTTCCTACTATAACGAGAATGAAGATATGTGTTACACATTATCCTACATCTTGTTCAGAGATGGAATATATGACTAGAGTGTCTTACTAGAGTGCATTTGGATGCTTAATGTATGATATGGTATTTAAATTACTAAGCATTATGCAAAAAATGTGAGTAATTAACTAATATATCTAGTCTTGGTAGAGTTTATTAGGATGAAATTAAAATATTCTTCAAATATTCATTTGGTACCTTAGATTATTCATTATGTTTTTATGGTAGATGAGATAGGCATTCCCTAGATATTCATGGTTTGGTGGACTTAGACTAGGCGGGTGACCTCAATAACACAAGATTCACCAATTTTTTTTACCTTATTCAATAGTGTTAGAATCTAGATGAAAATATAGGATGTGGTTGTTTTATCCACTACAGAGGTAGAGTATATGACATCTACACATGCCTATAAAAAAATAATTTGGCCAAAGATATTGTGTTCATATATTGGGTTAAAATAGGGAGTTGTTATAGTTTATCATGATGGTTTGAGTGTGATATACCTAGTGAAGAGCCTAATTTTTCATGCCAAGACTAAGACTATAGAGGTTCAATATCACACTATGTGAGACATGGTCAGTGAAGTTGGAAAAGGTAAAAAAATTGATGAATATTGCAGATGTATTGACCAAATTGATGAGCATAGAGAAGTTCATGTGATGTTTGAAATATATGAGCCTCTTGGCACCTAGCGATTGATTTTGTGCTAGTGTGTTACCTATAGGATATTTAAAGGTATTTGAAAAGTCAGAGAATATTGAGAATTAAAGTGTCACAACCTTTGCAAGTAGATGATTTAATTATTTTATTATCAATAATTTTCTTATATCTACACGTCATTTTTAATTATATTTTATTTAATATCTTAGCTCAACCTCATATGGTTTATTATAATTTGTGTAAGGCATATAATTCTAAGATTTGGTACTTTTTTTATGAGTTCCAACTTGTTATAAGGTGGATAAATATGAAATTTTTTGTAGTGGTCCTCTTTTATGCGATCAATTTCATGACAAGTTGTGATGCATAAGAGCTAAATGGGGGAGTTACTTTAGAATCTTTACCAATTATGATAGATTTATTATTTTTTATATGGTACTTAATTTGAAATGGTATGATGGACCAATTTAGGTACTCATGTTGAGTGGAAAAATTGGGAGTGACGACTATATTATTTACTTAGTATTTTTAGTAAGTGATGTGGAATCTGTTACTTCCTAAAAATATAGGCCCATGATCCTAGAACATGGTTTTACCATAAATTCTAAGGGTTTTCATTCAAGAGGGTAAAACAAGGGTTTACCAACATATTATAAAGGGTTCAAAGCTAATGAATGAGAGTAGATAAACTCTCCTACACTTTGGGCTTGACTAAACCCATGAAGGTGTTTCTAGAGGTAATCTTAAACAAGGTTTAACACGAACTAAAGATATTACAAATAAGTAAAATGTAGTAGTATCCAAATGTATGCTTTGAACCCAAATTGTGTCACTAGATCAAAGGCTAACCTACCACCATGACCTCTATATATAGTTGATAAAATATGTGCAAAACATGACTCTCTTAGGATAAAACTTTTAAGGTTTGTCGTAGATATTTACCTAGGTGTAACAATGTGTCGTAAACTACATAAAAAAGTATTTCCTACTCATATACTATTGGTGAATGATTTATTATTTTAAGGGCATATGAAGGGTCAAGTTTTCAGATTGGTGCCTTATATGGATTATAGAGACACATTAAACCATAAAAATAACATCTAAGAAATAATAGCATGGGTATGATACCAAGCAATCAAATCTACTTAATTTTATTCTACACTTACAAATATTATTATGCAATAAGAAAAATATTGTTACGAATAGCAACTCACAATAAATTAGAATAAGTGACATCTACCAAATTCATATTATAGTCATATGAATAAATATGATGAGAGAAAATTATATACAAGGGGGAACTTGCCACACCTCTTTGCTCAGAACTATCTAGAATTCCTACAACTAGCAAATGAGACGTAAGATTACATATATCTAATTCTATGAGCTACCTCTCTACAACTTATAGAATGCACTACCCAGATGGTGAATGAATATGTAGTTGTTGAAATCCTATAGTATCCTTTGCATTATGGTGATTGAAAATAGTAAATGACCAACCATTTGAACATGGAAATAACTCATATATATTTCTCGTGTAGGTTTTTTCTTTAGGGTGATAAATACCAATATGAATGGAACTCCCAAAAATTCACAACCAACATAAGAGAGCAAACATATCAACATTTAAATCTACTTTCTTTATCGGTAATTTGTAGTAGTCACCATACCACTTGGGAATCCTTCCTCAATGATTTGTAGCTTGAATTATAGCTAGACACATTGAGTTGTATCAAGGAGGTGTGGACAAACATTCCTAATCAATCTGAAAATAATCCTTCACTGTTAAAGTTCTAGTTGTGACATATGGCATGGGTTGAGCACTCAAAATAGTAAGAGAAAATCCTTGGAGGCTATGAATTTTCATTCTAGTAGTTCAAACATATTGCTATGATGTGGGGATAGGTAGAACAATGAATTGTTTTAGGGTTTCAGGGCCAAAATTAGATTTTTGCATTAAATTTTAAATTATAATGCTTGGTAAGGATCAAGTCTAAGAAATAATTAAGGAACTATGAATAAGATGAACTTAGAATTAGGGGGAAAGGGAAGGAGGAAGTTACAAACCTATGGTGAAGGGGGTCGAAACCTAGAAGGGAAATCAAAATAGGAACTAGAGAAGTAAACAAGTTGAGGATTGAAGGTGAGAGAGGGATTATCATCAAAGAGAATTGTGAGAAGGACCCATAGGGGTTAGGATTTTGGATGGACTTGGGACCAAGGGGAGCAATAAGGAGGAATTTGTAGGGACTAGGTCCAATAAAGGAATCAAAAGTAGCATTGAAATTGAAAAAGGGATTGGGAACCTAGGTATACCAAGGATCGAGGCATGGGGAGAACTTGGCACCAAAGACTCGGCTCCAAAGTTTAAATCCCTCCTAGAATTTTGGTATCTAAAGAAAAAAGGACTAAGAGGGTTAGATCAAGATAAAGGATAGAGTAGGGACTGGTACTAGGAACCATGGAACCATGTTCCAAAGTTCCAAGTTTATTTGTGGACCCATAACCTAGGTTTCATAAGAACACACAAATGGGAAAGGGAAAAGGATACAATGGGGATCAAAGGAATCCAAGAACCACATCAAGGGTTCAATGGGTTCAAGAACCTATAAACCCTTTGGCAATGCATCACACTATACTTGTTTTTTTATTACCTAAATGCTAGAGCATTTGACTATTTGTAAACTAAGATGTGCTTTCACAAAGTTCACAAAATCTTGAACTTTACAAACTTTGGATCTAACTCCTTTTCATCCTTTATTTCTTTGCATCTTCAATATTTTGGAAAACTAATTTTTTGTTTCACATATGATGAACTTGAGAACCTATGTTGCATTTTTGCAAGGTTCCCAAACTGGAAAACCTTGTCACATTTAGAATCCTCATCACTCTCTATTGTTTGTTATCCCTTTGAATTTTTATGACTAGATGAACTAGGTGGTAATTTTACAAAGTTTGAGAACTTGGAAACTATGTAACAACATAAACCTCATTCCTTTTCCTTTCATTTCTTCCTTTTCATTTTTACACTTTATCACATGTTGACACTTTTTATTAACCAATGAACCTTTAGCACTTTTCATAGGTTTACAAATTTATTAAAAGTGTGACACACTAAACTTTGCACATTATTTTCATTTGATTTGGACGTTTCTTGACCCCTTTGAGCACTTAAGCACTTTTCAACATAAAAAATAAAGAGGGGGTCTGAACTTAAACAATTTTAGGATCTTAAATTCTCGGGACTTTAAAACTCTTAGGATTTCATAGTGTTTTTAGTAGTTTTCAACAAAGAGATCCATTTAAAATTCTTAGCTTGGGTATAATTAATTGGAAAAATAGGGCAAGGGGCAACAAAGCAGGCAAGGACTAGAATCAATTTTACAAATTTTGAGGCTTATAAATTTAGGCACTAACATAGTCTTCATGGGTGGCATTAGAAATTATACACAAGTTGGGCACAACTTGTTTGGGGGATTTATAAATAGGTTTTTTGAAACCATTTGTGGTTTCATAGCTTTTTTGTTGTTCTTTAAATTGGTACTTGAGGAAGTGGTTTCATAAGCGAATATTTAGGTACATAGGCATTATTGAATAACTGCCAAAATTCTTTCATTTGTTGTTGGTGAATACTACTCTAAAGACTTGCAAATCAATTGTATTGTAATCCTCTTTATATTTGATAATATATTATGTAGTTTTGGAGTGGAATTTTCTCTCAAAAGGGGTTTCTCCACATAAATCACCATGTTATGGTATAATTATTTATTTATTATCATATTTTTTTACTTTTTGAAATAAGTTCATATTATAATATAAGTTTTTTATGCATAAGTTTCTTGAAGATTGGCATAGGAAGTTGTTTCTACATACCTTTCTTCCTTATACATATGGCCACAAATGTGAAGAGAATGCACCCATCCATAGAGGGATGACAAGAGAAAAATCTTAGGTTGAAATATATTTTTATGTCCAAGATCATGGATACCAACAACCATAGTGGTGAGCTAGCTAAAGAATAATTGAAATGATGCAACATATAGTGCCACATATCCAAGATGAAATACCCTCCACCAACTACCTAGATGATTATTCACAAGGTGTAAATAAAAGATACTGAGACAGTAATAAAGGGTGGTGCAATCTAATAAGAGGTCGTGGACAAAGAAGAAAGGAAGAATTCACTTTCTTTAAATTCAATGAAACAAGTTACCATGCCTACAAATGTAGAGATGAAAGGAAGAATCCTTGTGGATTTTGTATATATTTAGAACATTATTTATTTAGCTATTGTGAAGTAGCTCAATATTATAAGAATGGATAAATACTTACAAAGAGTAAATAAATATTAGGGCAAAATGTAGTAAGGGGGCCTAAAATAATAATGAAAATATCAAAGAGAAACCCTCCAAACCCAAAAGGTGTCAAAGGAATGATACAGAGTATATGGAAGAATTGTGAGATCTTATCCTATAAAGGAAGATAAATTAGAAAGGGATTTTCAAAAGAAGAAAGAGATGTTGATGAAGAAAACAATGCAGGAATACAAAAAGAAGCATAAAGTAGTAATGGTTACTTGGAGTGGGATTGATATTGGGAAGAAAATAATAATTCAAGAGGATTCAAAACAAGATGACAAGGAGTTCCTATAAAAAAAAGTCATGACATCATTGTTGATAAGGCTGAAAGAATTATTAGGGAAGAATAAGGAAGATTAGAGTACTATGGTGCTTACATTTCTAAAAAGGAAGCTCAAATATTAAAATAATTGGCTAGTTTTTCCAAAAAACAAAAAAACTTTTCCAAATACTAGAATAACCATTGAGAAGATGATAGGAGAGGAAAATTGAAAATTATAGCTAAAACTACGAGAAATTGGAAGAAAATACCTATCATGATTAAGCTTGATATTCATAACAAGTGGATGAAAAATGTTTTGATAAATCTAGGAGCAAATGTAATAGTTATACTCAAAAGAATTTGGGAAAAATTTGGCAAACCAACAATATACGATACTCCATATGACATTGCATTAGTAGATGGAACATATATAATCAATATAGGAATTTGGAGGAATGTTGAAGTAAACCTATTAGGCATAAAAATAATGGTATATTTTGAGGTTATTGACATGAAAAAACCCTTGGATGCTTTCAATATTCTATTAAATTTGGAGAGGTTGCCAATTATGAGAGTTTTTAGTACACAAAAAAGGAATTGGTATTTTATGTCAGAGACAAAGTGGTACATATGCCATTGTACATAGATATGAACTACACATATGTTGAAGAAATAGAACAAGAAGAAGACATAGATGTAAAAAATGGTTACAAGAGATTATATTTATTAAGAAAGATTCAAAAATAGAAACTAATGAAGAGCCAAATTTAAAATGAGATCCAGTCAATGAAAGCAACAAATATAATTTTCTAATACTAAACATGTGCTAGATGCTTGGATATTAAATGACCCAAAGATAATAACAAAAATATTTTTAGGTGCTATAAAAGTGCATAGCCTATGCCTGGTTGAGAAAGTTGTAATATGCTACCCTGTTTTTCCTTGGGTTTTTTTTTTATTTGTTTTGTGTTTTTGCAATGTATTTGATGATTTGTAAATGGAAATAAAATGTTGAAATAACAATAACTTGCAATAATTTTTTTTTTTAGAAATTTCACTCTTTCCCAATGTTGCAACAAGCAAAAAAATCAATTTTTGTATTACATTCAATCAATATTTTCTCGATTACAATAGCAACCCAATTCATAAAATAAAATTGCATATATAGAACCAACATGCCCAAAAAAGTTTGCAACTTTGACAAGGTGGTGTAGTAGAAACCAACAAACTGGAAGTGGCAAATTGGTAGATTTGGCCTCTGTAATTCGTTGTCTTCGCTCTTAATGAAGTTGTTGACTATTCCTTAGTCCTAGGCGCCACACTTGCAACAATACCCAACTCCAAACCCCAAGCACCCTCCTTGAAAAACCCTCACACCCTCCTGTGAATGGTATGGCCAACTTGAGTAGAGGTACAACCAACAAAATGGGGTTTACAATAGCAAGAAACTCCAAAATATCTTCCTCCAATCTGGCTTGACAAACAAACTCTAAAATGCAAAGCTTCGATGACTGAAGAGAAATGAACACCAATGTAGCCCAGTTGTGATCTTTGTATGAAACCACCAATATATTCTCCAAATTGTATCTCTCAACAACATAGAGAATGTTGCTTGCAAGGGATTTTTTCCTCACATACCTTGAGAAGAATGAACTCTAAGAACAACAACAAACTCAATATTCAATTTGGCATAAGAGAGAAATAAAATCCAAGAGCCCTTTTATAGCTCTCTCCAAAACCCACAACCCCCTCTTGGGAAATAAAATGATTTTATTTTTAAATTACATTGTCCCCCTATGACTCCCTAAGCACCCATCTTAAGTTATAACATTATTTACTTTATATTTTCCCTTATGTCTCTAAAGTCCCTTTAATAAAGTAACTTTATAAAATAACATAAGTTAAATATTTAATTTAACTTTAATAATTTTATGTTATTTTAAAATAATTGCACCTAACTAAATAAACATTAGAATATGGGTATCAATTGCTTACATCGACACTACTAAAAATAACAGGATGACAATTGGCTCTGTCGATGCTCAAAATTGACTTACTAAAAATAGTAATTATGGGATAAAACTCCAAAAACACTCCATAAAAGAGAAAATACACAACTCCCAACCACATCATGTTGGATAAATAGTCACCAAGGTTCCCTAACCAAACTCCGTTAGCCTACAGGAATGACTGAATAGGCTAAATCTACCAAAAATGTTGAATAAGCTAGGAAGGGGACATTACAATTTTGCCCTTCCCATGATTGCTTGTCCTCAAGCAATCTCAAATTTGGATGCTATAGAATTTTCTCATTTCCCATGTCGCATCCTCCATGGGAAAGTTCCTCCACTTAACCGAATGCTCCTTAATAACCCTCCTCCAAAGATTTCACTCTTTGGAATCTATAACGACCTCAAGAATCAAAATCAACTTACCCTCCTCATCAAGAGGTGGCAATGGATACATGAAAAACATAATGAACCTTGTTGCTAGCTAGTAACTCAAGCTCATAGGTGACCTCTCCAATCCTCTTGAACACCCTAAAAAGACCATAAAATATAGGCTTAAGTTTCTCAGCACCACTCTCCTTGAGAGAAGATTGTATGTAAGGCTAAAGACTCAAATACACCATATCCCCAACATTAAAAGTGTGCTCCACACGATGTTGATCAGCATATAACTTATGTTGATTTTGGGCTTGTTGCAAGTTCTCCTTCAAATATTTCATGACATCTTGACTTTCCTAAAAGAAATCTTTATCCCTAGGCACTCTACTATCCCCATAAAGAAAATCCACAAAGTTTGGTCCCTCATAACCATAAAGAGCCATGAAAGGTGGCATCCCAATGGATATATGATAAGTGGAGTTATAGCAGTATTCACCAGTTTGCAGCCACTTAATCCAAGCTCTTTGCTACCCTGATACATAGTTCCTAAGATACCCCTCCACCCATTTGTTGACTATCTCTATTTACCCATTTGTCTGTGGGTGGTAGCTCGTGTTGGGAGTGATCTTTGTCCCACTCAATCTAAAAAGTTCCTACCAAAAGAGACTTATGAACTTGTCCCTATCACTCACTACACTCTTGGGAATCCCATGTAATCTAAAAATCTCCCTGAAGAATAAATCAACCACCTGAGTTGCGGTGTATGTCGTTGAAATAGCAAAAAAATGTGCAAATTTGGTTAACCTATCAACCACCACATATATGCAATCCTTTTTCTACACATTGGGAAACCCAGTGATGAAGTCTATTGAGATGCATTCCCATTTCTAATTGGGAATGGGAAAGGGCTAAATTAAACTAGTTGGGTAAGAGTGCTCATTCTTATTTTGCTGGCAAGTAGGACACTCTCTCACATACTTAAGGACTTCATTTTTAAGTCCTTTCCAAGTGAATCTTTCTCGGATTTGTTTGTAGGCCTTAAAAAATTCAAGGTGACTAGCCATGGGTGCATCATGAAATATTCTCAGTATCTTCCCCTTAAGCTATGAAGTAGGCACCAACTAGATCCTCTCCTTGTAAATGATCATCTCATCAAGCATTGCATACCTGTCATCATGAATAGTGCCCTCTATGATCCTTGTTGCCCAAGAATCCTTAGCATACTTTGCTGAAATTAACTCTCTTCAATCAACAACGATCTCAACCAAAGAGCACAAATGTGGCCTCATAGAAAGTGCATAAATAACTACATTCTTATTCCCCTTAACATAAAAAATATCAAAACCATATGCCTATAGTCTATTAACCCACTTTTTTTGCCTATCATTAAGATCCTTCTAGTTCATAAAATATTTGATGCTATTATGCTTCATTTTGATCATAAATTTCCCCCTACTAGGTAATGGTCTGAATTTGGATAATTCATGCATAATAGCCAACATCTCTCTATCATATATATGAGGTGATCCCACAATAGTGGGTTACACTTTTTGGCCAAACTTGATATTGAAATGAATATTTTGAACTAAATTTTCACTTCCAGACACCTATAGTTGCTAAACTATGAGGAATTTGAAGATGATGCAAACTAGTGATTTGTGACATCTTGTTTGTAGATTCTAAATATATATTTTAAAAAAAAATTGGAAACAAATTGCATTTCTTTTTCCATCTCCTTCAATGACTATTTTTTAATAGTAAACACCATTTTTAAAGAGTGATGTGTATTATAAACCACATAAATTTTTTTCTATGAAGGATAAAATTCTATTTTTTTCAAATTTAGATTTGTAACTACGATATCTAGAGGATACATTTGGTTTCATAATGTTTTATTGAATTTTTTTAATTAAGTTTTGAAGTCAAACCAACTACAATTTAGACATAGGTGTACTATAAAGAGCATAACTTTTTTGTATGTATCAGAATTCTTTTTTTTTAGATCAAGGACATCAATATCAATAGGATAGATATTTTTCAGATTTTTTTTGGTAATCTACTATTTTTCCACATGTGTAGAACAAAGAGCTTGATTTTTAGTAAAAAACTATGTTTAATTAAACTAAAAAATATATATAATGAAACCAAAATATATTAAAATTATACTTTATGGAGAGCTTGTTTTGAGGACTATAATCCTACAGCTAGGGTTGTCAAGTTGATTCTATTTTTATCCTCAAATTAAGCCTCAAAACCCAAAAAATTGCATAAAATTGTAGACGAAGGAGGGCAAGGGAAAAAATAGGGTGTTCATTCAAACCCCCTTCATTAGAAGGGGGGTTCAAATGAACACCCCCTATATGGTGAAAATGGGTGTTCAGTAGAGGGGGGGTCATTAGAAGGGGGTGGATGCCATGCATGTTTAAACTAAGCCCCTTCATTCAAAGAGGTACCTTCATTTGAAGCCATTTTAATTTTTGATGGGTGTTTCTAATTTTTCTTCGTGTAAAAAATTGTAACCCACAATTATGGGTTCACCCAATATATAGAATATATCTTCTCGACACCTCTCAACTTCCTACCCTCGAATGCTATGGGGTGCTTCTCCTTCATCAATACTACCCCAATTCCCTCTCCACCTCAAATGGTTTGGTAAAATCTAGTATTTCCAATACTGGACATGAGGATATCAACTACTTGAAGTGCTCGAAACACTTATGTGTTGAATCGGACCATTCAAATGCCCCCTCTCTTCATCAAATATGTAAGTGGGGATACAATCTATGAAAAACCCTTAACAAACCTCCTATAAAATCTACATAGACCAAAGAAACCCTTGAGTTGAGTGAGATTCATCAGAGTAGGCCAGTCAACAATAGCCTTGATCTTCTCAAGATCAACACTCACCCCCTCTGCTCTAATGATGTACCCAAGATAGAGGATATGTGTCATGCCAAAATAACATTTGGACTCCTTGGTGTACAAGGACTCACTCTCCAAGTTACTTGATACTTCCTCAAGATGCCTCAAATGTTCCTCCCAAGTCTTACTAAATATCAAGATGTCATCAAAAAATATTAAGACAAATTTCCTTAACTGCTTCCTGAACACCTAGTTCATATAACTCTAGAAAGTGGTTGATGCATAAGTTAACCCAAAGGGAATCAACAAAAACTTGAAGTGTCCAAAGTGGCATCAAAAAGTTGTCTTCTCTATATCCTCCTTCCTCATCCTGATCTGATGATACCCAGATCTCAAATCTATCTTGAAAAAGTAACAAGCCCCATGTAGCTCATCGATAAACTCATCTATCCACGGAACGGGATACCCATTTTATATTTTATATTTTTTTCAAAGCCCTGTAATCAATACGCATCCACATTGTTCCATCTTTTTTCTTCACCATCACAACTGTTGATGCAAAAGGGATTTTGTTGGGTCTAATGTGCACCATCTCCAATAACTCATTAATTTCCTTTTCTATCTCATCCTTGTGTCTCTGAGGATGTCTGTAAAGAGTGGTAATTACTAGTTTCGCACCTTCCTCCAGCTCTATGATGTTCTCTATCCCTCCCTCTGGTCGCACTCTAGGAGGAATACTCCCAAAAACCATGCTATGTTATGATATCAACTTTTGGATGTCCAAATGGTAATTACTCTTCAACTAATCTACAATTGTAGGAATTATGAGACACTTTGTTGCCCACTCAACATGCTCATGTATGATTAATTGTTCCATCCTTTTGAAAGACACCGCTCTAGGCCCCCATCGAATAAGCCTCTAAGCACTATCTTTTTCCCAATGACCTTAAACTTCATTTCCATCTTTTGAAGATTAAAAGAGAACTCCACAAGGGACTTCATCCAAATCATCCCCAACACCATATCGATGTTCCCAATGTTAACCACATCAAATTAATTGTTCATCTCATATTCTCCCAATTGTAAACTCAAATTGGAGATCTTTTGGGTACAAGAGAGTTTGTACCCATCAACTATAATGACCTTAAACCTCTCATGTTCACAAACCCCTCATTAATTAAACTATGAGTGGCTCTTGTATCAATCAGTGCTATGGTTCACTACCCCTACAATGTCCCTCTAACTTTGAATGTGTCATCCTTATGAATGCTAAAGAGTTGGGCAATGGTACCACCACTCCTTGGCTCTTCTTCCAATGAGTTCTCATCACTACTCTCTTAATCAGACTATTGATCTGATTTTTCTGATGTTGTTTCATCAACAGAAAAATGTTCTATTTGCTTTGCTTTTGCCTTCACACTACATTTGTGTGATGGGTCCCAAGGCTCTCTATAATGGAAGCATAATTTCTTCCTTTGAAGGTCATTTAGTTGCTCATTATCCAACCTATTACTCTCATCACCTATTACTAGAATTTACTTCTAAGAGTAGAAGTCTCCATCTCTTTGGCCTTCTTAATGGCCTCCTATAATGATGATGGATTAAGGGCCTTAATCCAACCTCACAATGGATCCAAAATACCATCCATAAAAATCACAATAAGTCTCTTGTCTAAAATACCTGTGACTAACACAAAAATTATTTGAAATTTTGCCGCATATGCCTCAATAGAACCCCATTGTTTGAGTTGAGCCAACTCCTTGAAATGCAACTTTGGATCTTTCCTATCAAACCTTTCTATCAGCCTCTCTGTATACTCAGCATATGAATAAATTTGGTCATGGCCCAAGGTGATCATGCCATGGTGCCACCAATCATGTGTGCTACCATCCAAGTGTATAGTTGCGTACTTGATAGCTTCACCCCCCTGCATTGGGTTGAGCTAAAAATATGTGTCCAACTTCAAAACACATGCCCTTGTTGTGGTCTTCCCCCATCCATCAAAGTAAGGAATAGATAACTTACCCAACTTATGTTGTAACTCTTGATGGTGTTGTTTACCACCCCTGTGTGGTTTGGGTTTCAACCTAAGGTCCATGTAATCACGGAAGGACATCTCAACCTAAAACTCCAATCTTGAATCTCTCCAATCCTATAAAATATAATCATATAGCTCCTATTAGGTGGGATCATCCTCTACCTAAGGATTAACCCTCAATTGGAAGTTAGGCATTAAGGGCCTATAATTAGTTGTCTTGGTCCTACCCTGTTTATTTGTGCCTCTATCATTCATCAAACCTTCACCATGGCCATTTCTCCTATTGTGCCCTCTATTGCCCTCATTGTTACCCCCATTATTCCCACCATTGTTTTCAACATCATTCCCCTAATTGTTATTGTTATCCCCAAACAACTGTTGGTTCATTATGTTCACCATTTGTATTGAACTTTGTTGCACCTCATTCTTCCCTCTAGCCAAATCATTCAATATGTCCCTAGTGCTAGGTTCTTCCTATGGTTGTTCCCTATCACCCATTTCTATGCCTGCAAAGGGATCTAACTCCGATTGGTTTTCAATGCTTACATTGGATTTATTTCTCCTCAAATTATAATAATGGGTATATTGCTGTATTACTCATTCAACCCGTTGTCATACACTATTTTTTCTCATAAAAACCCTTCAGGATGGTAGGATTCACTACTTTGATACCACCGTAATATGCTGCCTTGTTTTGCCTTGGCTTTTTTTGTGATTTGTTTTATTTTTTGTAATGTATTTAATGATTTGAAAATGGAAATAAAGTGTAAAAATAACAATAACTTGTAACAATAAAAAAACTTAGAAATTTCACTATTTCCCAATGTGGCAATAAGTAGAAAATTCTAGATTTGTATTACATTCAAAATATCAAGATTTTTTCGATTACAACAACAACCCAATTCATAAAATATCATTACATATCTAGAACCAACATACCTAGAAAATTTTTGCAACTTTGAGAATGTGTTGTAATAGAAACCAACAAATTGGAAGTGGGAAATTGGTAGATTTGGCCTCTGTAATTTGTTGTCTTTGCTCCTAATGAAGTTGATGACTATTCCTCAACCCTAGGCACCACACTTACAACAATACCCAACTCCAAACCCTAAGTTCCTTCCTTGCAAACCCTCACAACCTTTTGTGAATGGTACAACCAGCTTGAGCAAAGTTACAACCAACAAAATGCGGTTTACAACAATAAGAAATTCCAAAATATCTTCCTCCAATCTAGCTTGACAAATGGACTCTGAAATGAAAAGCTTCGATGACTAAAGTAGAGAAGAAATGGACACCAATGTAGCCCAACTGTGATCTCTATATGAAACCATCGATATATTCTCCAAACTGTATCTCTCAACAACATAGAGAATGTTGCTTGCAAGGGATTTCATCCTCACAAACCCTAAGAAGAACGAACTCCTCCAAGAACAAGAACATACTCAATATTCAATCCAACATAAGAGAGAAATAAACTCCAAGTACCCTTTTATAGCTCTTTCCAAAACCAACGACCCCCTCTTGGGAAATACAATGATTTTACTATTAAATTACGTCCCCTTATGACTCTCTAGGCGCCCATCTTAAGTTAAAACATTATTTACTTTATATTTTCCCTTATGTCTCCCATGGTCCCTTTAATAAAGTAACTTTATAAAATAGCATAAGTTAAATATTTAATTTAACTTTAATAGCTTTATGTTATTTAAAAATTATTCCACCAGACCAAATAAACATTAAAATATGGGTATCAATTTCTCACGTCGACACTACTAAAAATAACAGCATGACAATTGGCTATGTCGATGCTCGAAACTGACTTACTAAAAATAATATGGGTGAAAACTCCAAAAATGCTCAAGAAAATGGAAATAAATAACTCCTAACCACACCATGCTAGATAAATGGTCACCAAGGTTCCCTAACCAAACTCCATTAACCTACTAGAACGACTAAATAGGGTAACTCTACCACAACTGTTGAATATGCTGGAAGGAGACATTACAAAAGCATGGATGAAAAGTTCTATATAGCAAGAAAACATACCACATTACTAGAAGGATATCACATATCAAAATTCTATGCTACTTCAAAGTAGGATACCTCCTATGGTATATATTAAGTATGAAAATTACATTTGAAAGAGAGGACCTTGGGAGGGAGGCATTTGATTGCACTTTGGTGTGTAGTGCAACATAGTGGTGGTGCACTCACAAGGCATATATGTCCACATGGGAATCTTTGATAGTGTTAATCAAAATTAGACACTTGCTTGAGTAAGGGAACCGAAAAATCATGGATGAATAGTGTGGTACTTTAGACCCATACAACACACACAAATACGTGTATTTAGATTTGGGGTACTATGAGGGAGTATGATGAAAGAATTAGTGTGCAACTCTTTTATTGGACATCGGCCCTAGTTGCAAAAATGTGTCAACCAAACAAAGATATAAAAACAAGAATTTGGATGATGGTACAAAATGAATTTTATAAAACTTTTTAGTTCTTTGACCCCAATAGAAAAATTTGTAATGTACTACAAAGAATGAAATTATTACATTACTAGTGGAGGATATTACATAAAAAATTATAGAAAGATGGAGCATAACAATCCCGTAGAAGTAACAATGTATTTAGAAGTATATTGTCCCCTTTTCTAAAATTAGCACTTGCTATTTATAACAAGTGTGGTTGCCCAAAAATAGTAATTCAGGACCATTGGATAGACTAGGAGATTAATATTAAATTATTTGGTGATTTGATTAAATAAGAAATATTTAATCATCAAATAAATATTATATTTATTTTATCTCCCATACTTGGGCGTGGGTTTTGATGGAGCATTTTATGGCTAGAAAAGTAGGAAATTATTGCTTATGGCAATAATTGTCAAAAAGAAATAATTATAGGAAATGGCTACATTTTGGCAATCATTTGGGAAAGAGGAGTTACACAATTATTTCCCTCATCTTGGCATGAAATCTTGTTGCCCAAATTTGAATTTTGTATGTGGAATACTTAAAGGGAAAAATCTTCTTTTTCATTCATTCATGCAATGGTTGTTGCTAATGCATTTGATATTCTTCAAAGGTTGTCAAACGTGTGGAGAGGGAGGCTCAAGAATGGGATGTTTGAGGATTTCTAGATGAACTAAGGATAGGATTTAGAGGTTCATCGCAGTGTAATATTACTCAGAGATTACCATAGTGTTGATCTAAATTATTATATTTCATTTTCAAAAGTTAGGTTTTGCTAGATAGTTGTAGTTTGAATAGTTTTGTTTTGTTTTTGTTGTTCTAAGTTGTGCAGACCATTTGTAAATGTGGAGGTCATGGTTTTTCTATTTTTGGATTGTATTTTCATGCTTTTTTGTTGTAGAATACTTTGGTGTGAAGTTTAGAGAGTTTGTGCAAAGTTGGCTTCAATTATAGTGATTGTTTTGGGGTTTCAGTTAGAGATATGTGTGTAACTTTATGTGCCTATTCATGGATTTTATCTATTGTAAATGATAGAAAATATAATGAAAGTCTATGTGAAATATAAATCATTCTATCTCAATTGCACCTTACCTGATTTCCAGTTTGATGCATTTTGGTGCATATTTAAGATTCTAGTTTGTGTTTTCTTTATGCATATTTGCAACAGATGTACAATTGTTGTTAGCTGATGTATTTACATAAAAAATGATGTGAAATAATGCTTGGATCAGTAATAAATCTTTCTTAATTATTTTCTCATTATTTAATCATAGTTTGGAGTTGTTTGGTGCATTTTCCCTTATACCCGATTTGCTTTGTTTAAGATTTTGGGTAGAAACAAAAGTTTCAAATTTAGGTTTGATTTATTTTATAAGTGATATTATAGTGATATTAAAGTCACGATCTTTCCAACCTTAGGGTTTGATCATATTTTGTAAAAAAAAGAGAAGTTAAAAGATGGTTGATCACATGGAAGATTTGGCCAAAGATCTAGCAACCATGAGAGAAACATGTATTAAACAAGATGAAGGATTTAAAAATATTTCCCATACAGTGACTATATCATTCAGATGTAGAACATGATGGCTATCAGGGGTTATAGAGAACATTCAAATTTAGGTGGAAAATATCTCAAGAGCAAAGTTATTAAATCTTCAGCTCCCACTTTTGATGGATCAGACAAGATCTCAATTAGATATTGGTTATTTGAGATGCAACACTGTTACTATTCCAGTTCCATGGAGGAGAAATTTTCCATTTAGTATGCAATATTGCACCTTGAAGGAGCTACTCATGATTAGTGGTACCAAGGTATGAATACTCAAGATTACATTTGGGTAAATTCATTTGATAAATTTTGTCAAAGGTTGATTGATATATTTGAAGAAAAAAGGTTGAAAGATGTTAAAGAACCTGAAACAATGGTAGAAACACTTGAGACACAAATTCAAGATATGGAAGAGATGGTGATGATGCATCATAAAGAAAAATCAGACTTGCAAAAAGAAGAGGGAGTTCAACTAGAGGCACTCCAAGCCATAATGGTTGAAGGTAATGATTCTTTAATTAAAGAAAATATTTTAGTGGTTTCTAGTGAGCCTCCCTTTCAGGAAAATGTAAGTAGGGAATGTTGGTGATTTTCCTAGCAGAACCATGAATTTCTCTAAAGGGTAGCCAACCCTTATGGTTAAGAAACTTCAAGGTTAGTGGCCAACACAACGAGTAAAGGATTCTGAGGTCTTTACTCCTACTCTTTAGGCTCTGTGAGACCTAGGAGGGTGTTCCCTATTGTGTTCAAATTAGGTATATCAAGTTGATAGCACATTCATACACAAATTTATTCCTACTTATTGCAAATAAATGCTCTTCACTAAAGATTTGGCAGACCTTTTGAGCAAATGATTATCTATTTGCTAGGAATCAGGGGTATTTCAAACCCGTACATTATAATTGAAAATATTTTTAAATGAATATTGTTCTTATTTTAAATCTATGGTCAAGTATGCTAGTAGCTCATTTTTATGCAAGGTTATCTAACAAATAGATGAGTGGCTCATCAATTGGGACAATGGAGTCAAATATGCAAGAACCAGTAATATATAAGCTATTTAATTCAGAAATTGGTGGACTATTTCCATAATACTTTGTAGTATGAAAACTCACAATGCCTGAAACAATAACTTCTTGCCAAATCTTAAGCAATTCCTTACAAATCTATAACCATCTTCAAGCATTTAATCAACTCTTTGAGTTAAAGCTAAAACAAAATCATACATTCAATAGAACAACTAAAGACAAATGAGAATATCATTAATATTTTCATTTATAACTCGTAAGAAAGACACATAAGAGAGTATTTGTTTCTGAACCAAGATTTGTTTCAATATTAGTAGCTTCTATAAAATCAATTTAATACTATTACATACAGGACCGTACCCAAGACAATATACTATTCTATTCATCCATATTTTCTATCATAATGCCTTTTCTGAACTTAGCTCTTCACCTAGACCATTTTGAGACCTAAAAATCTGACCCATGTAATGAGCCTTGAGATCCATTTTATAGAACAAGGGAGCAACAAGCATCAGGCTCAATTACACTTACATTTCATTTCATTAGAAGATCATTTGCACTAGAACTTGAGATGTTCCTCAGTTAGTTACATGTTATCATTGCAGAAAATGGAAGAGTAAAAGACCAAACTCCACATCCTCTAAATGAAGACATGCCAACTCCTTAAAAGGAAAATTTTGTTGTTGGATTATCATCACCTTGTCCTTTTTGACCAAAGAAGATTCTCCACTCACAGCCTGAGCAAAATAGTTCCTACCTCCCAAAAAAAGTATACCTGTCGTCAAAGTTAGGGAGTCTAGCACTTCTCCAACACACTAGCTTGAAAATTTTCCACATCGACACTAAAAACAAAAAACCACAAACATGTTGAATAGGACAATCCTAACAAGGTGGCTATGTGTCATCAAAAAGAAAAATGAGGCAGAAACATCACTCTAAGTCATCAACATAAGAGTATGCTCACCCTCGCATTGTTCATGGTGGAACTGGAGGAATCGTCACCACTTCCTCATCAAAGTCTTTAGAAGGTACCAAGGAAATGGGATAATAGTTACACTTCGGATCAATATCACCTCCACTATCTGAAGGGCTATTAGAAACCTCAATGGGAGATGTTTTTTTCCCCAAATAGGCCTTATGATACTTGAACTTCTTTTCCTTCTTTTCATACTTAACCAACTCCTTCCCTCTAAACTTGACTAGTTCTTCTGAAACGGTCTGGCTTCTTAGGCAATAATTGATCCTTACACCATATTTCTTGAATTTCCTACATGCCCTTCTACCTTTTGGTGTTTCAGGAGCTCCCTTCGTCTCAATCTCATCCTCATGAGCATTTTCCCTAGATTCCAACAAACTCAATCTCCTGAACCTCTGGATTGGCTTAACAGACTCACCTGCCTTACTCATCTTCTCAATAACTAGAACAAGAAGACTCATAAAACTCTGACTAATTTTTCTCCTGGACTAAACTCAATTGTCAATCATTGAATACAAATTTTGAATGAAAAATATGGCCATTGGTATTCATTATAACAAGCCATGCAAGCGTGCCAACCATTAATACTCGAGAAAATCTTATGCGCGTGAGCTGACAATAGTCTACTTTGATTTTTTTAAATCTCAATAGTTGATCATGTTTTAAAAATAAATCAATGGATAGTTATCACCGATGTAACTAGTTATGATAAAGCTTATTTGTATGCTATTAATGCCTTTTCCTAATGAGAAAATCCCCAAGTAGATATACATCCACTCCGTACAAGTATTTCGACCACACACTTAACATTATTTAAAACTTACCATGCCATGGTTAACCGCTCACCTATGGGAATTAATACACTTGTATTTCTTCATAGCAAAATAGCGGGGAGTGATCTTGATTCGATCTCAGAATATCGATCCATACCCTGCCTTGCTTTATTTTCACCTTCCCACACGTACCAATAACTGTCAGAATTGACAGCCGAAATCCAAAACATGTGCTTTAAAGAATAATCTTAAAAATGACGTCATTATTATCACAATGCCATCTCAGCCAAATTTAGCAGCATTCTAACTCCATTGAAATCCATCAGAGCTTTCAGAATTTCCACGTGGCGCTTGCCCGCTGAAAAACATGGGACACAAGTGGGCCCCTCACGGGATGGCGGGGAGCAGTCAGCATTGACCGACATCACCCGCTATCAATTGTCGATCTTCCTTCTTTATGAAGCAATTGTCATCTTCAAATCCTGGCGGGTTCCAAAAGTGACAGATGTCACCTTGCCCGCTAGCCCATGTGATCATTTCTCCTTAATGCACAAGATGGACGGGCACATGGGGAACGGTCCTAATGAGAACACATGTTGCAATTTCCATTGTTGATCTTTCTCGAAGATATGTTTGTCGAAACTTTGGAAACATTGGTCCCACCGCCAGGCATGACATGTGGCCATCGCCTGCTACCCCATGTGTTTTAAAATAATATGAAGTAAACTAGCACGGGTGCGCGGGGAGTGGTCAGGATGTGGCCACATTGCTTAATAATTGTCGTTTGATCTTCTTTTAATGGTCCCAACTATCTTTACCAAGGAGACCAGGACCACCAATACTAGAGACTTGTGGTTGAAGCCCGACAACTCGTGCGAATAAAATAATATGAAATAGAAACAAATGAGCGCATGAGGAATGATGGCGATCAACCCTTGACAATCAAATGGCCAGTGTTAAGACCTAATTTTGCACATGCCACAAAAGTAAATTTTTAAAAGGGGGCCACTACGAGGCTCATGGGAACTTGACACTTAGGAACAAAGGTTTAAGATTTAAGTATAAAAATCTAGCCTGACCATAGGAAAAAATAAGCACTGGAAAGATACTTGGTGACCGAAAAACCTACACTCAGGGGGCCAGTGAATACAACAATTTTGATGGCATAGGTGATGACTTAAACAACCAAAGATCGAGAATATCAAGTCAATGCAAAAATAGAATGACCAAGGGTTTTTTGGACTCATAAGTTAATTGTGAAGGATTTAGGAAACACAAACCCTAAAACAATGATAAGAAACATAACCCTAAGCCAAAAACAAGGGTCCTAGCCAAGTATTTGCAAAATTTAAAATGGAATCCAAAGAATTTTTTGAGGGGTTCCATCAAAGAAAAGGAGCTAGTGCCAAGTGAGAATGGTCAATATAATAGCTCGATTGTTGGAAATAGTTTCATGATGGATTCTATAGCTCAACCTTATCCTACTAATGATTTTCATTATGAGAGTGACAATTTTACTATGAATTTCTCAAAAATTCCTAAATTAGCAAAGGAATATTCATGAGTTATGCAAGGAGGATAACATTGAGGAAGCTAAGGCTAAAAGGTATGGTGATGATGTTGAATAAAAATTATATTTGTTATTGTCTAGTTTTGATTTTGACCTAAAACATAGCAACCTTGATATTGATCAAAGATATATATGCCTTGGTTGTGAGCATAAACACACTAGCCTGGTTTTTCATAAAATGGGTAAAGGAGAAGTTCATGAGGGTTGGGACAACCATGGTGTTGTTGGTGATAGAGTATTCCAACAAAAGAATGATGGATGATGCAATTTAATTTGATGCAACCAGTAAGGAGATTACAAAACTCAATACTAAAACATTGGGTATGTAATGCATTATACTCTTCGAGTATTCAAATAGCTATGTGTGTGCAATGGTTGCATTACATGTGTGACTTTTTACGTAATCATCATTTTAGAATAACAAAGAACACATGTGAAAGGGAAAATATGGTGTTGGGAGGAGGTTTTAAGGAAACAATGGGAGTAGACACATATTTGAATACTTCTTGCAAGAGACAGGTTTCATGGATAACAAGATTTTTGGTGATGGAGGATATGCATGCTATCACATTTTATGGTAAGGATTATAATCTTCATTTTGATTTTCAAGTGTTATCAAATAAACATAGTATATTTTTCAGTAACATGTTCCCAGGAATACCCTCGAATAGAGTAATCCAACATTTCATGGAGTTGGAAACTATGTGGAAGAATGATGTCACATATCTTGACCAAGACATTGGCATTCAGGGCTCTCAGGAGGATGCAACAAAAGAATCTTTGGAAGGGATTGAAAAGGTAAACAAATCGTGTGATGTACTTTTTATTTTAGATACAATTATGGAACGATATGATGGTTCAGGGGATGATATTTGGGCTTCCTTAACACAAATGTTGGGCTCCATTCAATTTTAGAGCATGAGGTTGACATATGCAACACAATGTGTTTATGAGGAGGAGTTATGGGATGTCTTTATTAAGGGGTACTCACATGAGAAGGTACAATAGTGGAAGAAAATCAAGGGAAGTGGTGATGATTTCAATAACATGCATTTAAGTGGTCCATGTGTAATACTTTCAATCCAAGCAAAGAAGGAAGCTACAACATTTATGGGAAGAACACAAGAAGCTTGGGCTAAGTTTGTGAAGGTAACCATATCATGCTATGTACTTTTCATTTTAGATTTCTTACCATCTTTTTCTATGAGATGTGATGTTGTAGGAAACAAAGTTATTATGGTTGTATTGCAAAGGAGGTGCTCCATGAAGTTTGGAAGCATGGAGAGCAAAGTTTCAAGAAATAGTTTCAAATTCTTCTCCAAACCATTTTGTTTGTTAATGAAAATAATTCATGGGTTGTTGATTTTGAAGAATTTCAAGGGTGTGCTAATATTGGTGAATATATTTTCAAACCTCACATGGCTTCCTGCTAATTCAACATTAGATATACTTATGACTATTACTCAGGTTTGTCATTTTGGAAGTTGATACATTAGTTGCATATTGTTGATTTCATTAAATTCAGTTATGAACAACTATAGATTGGTGTGTTTGGGGGGAGAATCCTTTCTTGATGATGTTAGAATAAGGTCTAGAATATTAGAGATCACTAATCCACTCATCATAACACTTTTTTGGAGAAGATACGTGGAAGTTATTCCTGTAGTGTAGTATGTGTGTGTTGTCTGCAGGTATCTAATGAAGGTGTGTGAAGATTTATGGGTTTTGTGTTTTGGGGAGTTTTTTGTTGTTGTAGATCAATTTTATGCTCTTGTAGATAATTTATTATTATCATTTTACCAATTCATATTAGCTTTAGAAGTTGTAGCTTTAGTTTTTTAGTTTGAAGCAGAAAAATATTGACAATATTTGTGTAATTTGGAAATTCTATGAGAATTTGATGGGATTTATATGTATTGGGGATAATAACATGTTTCTTTCCTGGGTGTACTTGAAAATGTATGGTATTCTTTGGAAAAATACTTAGAGTGATGAGTCACAAAAATGGGGTGATAAGTTTATGTTTTTAGATAGTCTCAGGAAGAGCAACAACTTCAGTATAGATGGGTTGTTTCTTGCAAATTCAGACTTGGGAGAATTTCACTATGAATTTTGCTATTATATGATACTATTTTCCACTCCTCTATTTTACTCTTGTTGCCATAGATCAGTCCATGAAGGTGAAAGAAATATTTCACAAGTTGAGGTTAAGTATGGACTTTTTGTTACACATTCTTGCACTAAATATTTTAGCACTATGAAGGTAAGAGAAGTAAATATTTCAAAATTAATACTTTCTATAATGGGGAGTGAATTATATCTTATAATAGTCCTAAAGGAAACAAAAATCATATTGGTATCATTGGGAAAGGTCTCAAAAGTTACTAGTTTGTCTCATCTAACACTAGTGCATTTGACAAGTTGATTAAACCTTTGTGGGAAGATGTCTTTCAGTTGGAGTATGACAATGTATGCATAAATTACTTACACATACAAGAGATTAGATTGCATATATTTTATTTTTGGATTCATAGTATTGGAACAAAGGAATCTGAGTCCTCATTTATGCACAATGCTTTTTGGCAAAGAATGCAACTCTTCACAGGTATAGGATTAGGGCTTAATATGCATTTTGGCATGAAATATCATTTTGGCATAAGGTTTTTGGAGTATAATATATGTAGTTTCTTGAGAACAAGCAAGTTTTGGGAGAGAGGACTTGTAATGTCCCCTTTTATAAAATTAGCACCTGCTATTTATAGTAAGTGTGGTTGCCCAAAAATAGTAATTCAGGACCGTTGGATTGACCAAGAGATTAATATTTTATTTGGTGATTTGATTAAATAACCAATATTTAATCACAAGATAAATATTATATTTATTTTTTCACCCATACTTGGGCATGGGTTTTGATGGAGAATTTTATGGCTAGAAAAATAGGAAATTATTGCTTATGACAATAATTGTCAAAAAGCAATAATTATAAGAAATGGCTAAATTTTGGAAACCATTTGGGAAAGAGGAGTTAAACAATTGTTTCCCTCATCTTGGCATGAAATATTGGTGCCCAAATTTGAATTTTGCATGTGGAATACTTAAAGGAAAAAATCTGCTTTTTCATCCATTCATTCAATGGTTGTTACTAATGCATTTGCTATTCTTCAAAGGTTGTCAAACGTGTGGAGAGGGAGGCTCAAGAACGGTATGTTTGAGGGTTTCCAGGTGAACTAAGGATGGGAGTCAGAGGTTCATCATAGTGTAATATTACTCAAAGATTAACATAGTGTTGATCCGAATTATTATATTTTATTTCCAGAAGTTGGGTTTTGTTGGATAGTTGTAGTTTGAATAGTTTGGTTTTGTTTTTTCTATTCTAAGTTGTGAAAACTATTTGAAAACATGTAGGCCATGGTTTTTTTGTTTTTGTACTGTATTTTCATGATTTTTTGTTGTAGAATACTTTGGTGTGAAGTTCAAAGAGTTTGTGCAAAGTTGGCTTCAATTACAATGATTATTTTGGGGTTTCAGTTAGAGATATGTGTGTAGCTTGCTGCAACTATTCATGGCTGTTATCTACTGTTTATGACAGAAAATATAATGTAAATCCATGTGAAATTCAATAATAAATAATTCTATCTCAATTGCACCTTATCCGATTTCGAGTTTGATGCATTTTGGTGCATATTTAAGATTCTAGTTTGTGTTTTCTTTATGCATATTTGTTGTAGATGTACAATTTTTGTTAGCTGATGTATTGACAACAAAAATAATGTGAAACCATGCTTGTATCAGTAACAAATCTTTCTTAATCAGTTGCTCATTATTTAATCACAGTTTGGAGTTGTTTGGTGCATTTTCCCTTATACCCGATTTGCTCTATTTAAGATTTTGGGTAGAAACAAAAGTTTCAGATTTGGGATTTGGGTTTGATTTTTTCAATTGCTCATTATTTAATCATAGTTTGGAGTTTTTTGGTGCATTTTCCCTTATACCTGATTTGCTTTGTTTGAGATTTTGGGTAGAAACAAAAGTTTTAGATTTGGGTTTGATTTTTTTTGTAAGGGATATTACAAAAAGTTAATTAAATAGATTAAAAAGATAGATGTAATGTCCTAAAGGCTATGTTACAAAGTGAAGAAAGGCAACAAGTAAAATACGATGAAAAATATCATAGAACTTTGGAGATACAAGTAGAGGAAGATGAAAGGGAGATAGTAATATAAATATGGAGAAATCCCTATACATTTACCAACCCCTCAAGATAAAAGAAGAAAATATAGCATCAAAGGGTAACTCCAAATTAGAAATAATTGGTGATCACTAGGAAGAAAAGGAAGTGATGTAATTAGTGGAGATCCTAAAGGATTATGAGGAATTATTCCCTATAGTGTTTTCATACCTAAAGGGAATTAAGGAGGAAGCTAGTGATGAAAATTAAAGTGAAGAAGGGGTAAAAAAGAGACCCTCCCATTTAAATTCCAATGCAGAAATTAATGTTAACAAGAGTTAGATAATGTGTTGGTAGGAGGAAATAGTTAGTTAGTAGAGGATGTAGAATAGATAAATCCAATGGTCATACAACATAAGAAAACATAGGAGATCAATGTTTGTGTAGATTTTCAAGAACTTAACAAAGCATGTGTGTGTGATCTATTTCCCACTTCAATCATATAAGAGGTATTGTTTATGTACATTTTCATGCCTTTTATATTGAATAATTCCCTAACTAGATTAAGTAGGATTATGGTTAATGCATTTAGAGAAATCATCCATGACTTTCTAGAGGTATACATGGATGATTGGACTATGTATGGGTTGATGAAATACCTTGTTCAATTTTTGAGATTCATGTTGAAAAGGTGTAGGAGCCCAATAATATCCCTTAACTTGAAGAAAAACATATTTGTGGTACTTCTTGGTACCTTATTAGGGCATATATTTTGTGAGGGAATGATGGTTGATCACTTGAATGTGGCAATAATATTGAATCTCCCACATTCAAAAAATGTATTGAAGAAAAAAACATTCTCAAAACACATAGGGCGTCATTGCAAGTTCACTAGAGGTTATGTGACATTTGTAGGCCTAATTGAATAAATCTTAAATATAAAGAACAATATAAAATTTGAATTGATATGAAAAATCCAATAAGCTTTTGATACTTTGGAGAATAATATTACAAAGGCTTTGATGTTGATGTTCCTTTACTATAATTTACCATTCTGTGTTCATGTAGATGCATCTAACACTACAATATGATAAATATATTACCTTAGCAAAGGAGTGAAAAGGACTATCCCATTGCATTTACTAAAAAAAATTAGTGCAATTAGAAAATAACTACACTTGAAAGATAAGCACTAGCAATGGTGTATGCACAAAATAAATTTAGATATTGTTTATTGTCCACCCCTTTTATTTTCTTCACAAACCATAAGCCTCTAAATTATTTTATGAGTAAACTAGTGTTGGAGGAAAGAATATTTAGATGGTTGATGTTTTCTTAGGAATTTGAATTTAAAATCATGGTAAGGTTAGAAAGAGCTAATTACGGACCTAGTTATATATCAATGATTGACGTAGTGGAAGATTGAGGGCCTATATCTGATGCATTTCTTGGTGCACATCTATTTAATATAGATTTGGTACCATTAGAGATAAAATATGTGGTAGATTTCCTATCAATAGGAGAATTCCTAGAAGGGAGCACAAGAAGAGAATGGAATAGGTTGTCGTGGTAATTCTTGCCATATAATATAATTGAAGGGTAACTCCACATTATGGGAAATGATGAAATAATGAGATTAGTTCTTGAGCACGAGAGGGAATATATTTTGAGAGAAGAACACGAGGGGATATATGGTGAACATAATTTAGGATATGGAATGAGAAGGGAAGTATTGTTAGTTCTCCTATGGTGGCCACCCCTATTTAAAGATGCAGATGGGTAATGTATAAAAGTGTGATATATATCAAAGGGTAGGAAGGCCTACCACATAGGATGAAATTCCCTTGCAACTAGTTTTGGATCAAGTTCCCTTTGAAAACCATGCTATATATTTCATTGGTCCTATACATCCCCATACTCAAATTTCCCATGCCCAATTTATAATAGCCATAGTTGATACTTGACTGGATGAGTAGAAGTGGAGGCCGCTAAGGATTACAATTCTAATATTACCACAAAGTTTGTCTATGAAATATCATATCATATTTTTGTTATTCATTAAGTATGACTAGTGATTAAGGTAGACATTTTATCAATAAGATAACTATGGAGTTGTTATATAATTTTATGATGTAACGCAATATGAGTAGTCCATACCATTTGCAATAAAATTAATCTTTCGAGGCTTTCAACAAAATATTGGGCACACCTCTATCTAAGACATGTAACAAAAACACAATAGATTAGTATGTTAAAGTTCTACATGTGCTACGAAGAAACATCACTATATATAAGATTATAAAAATTCTCTTTTTTAGTTGGTACATAGAATAGATACCATCCTACCTATAAATAAATAGTTATAAGTTTGTGATTGGAAAACACATTAATTTTGAGTGATGATGAATACATTAATGGTAACCTAGTAGAATTGGAAAAAACTTGATGAAAGGAGGTTTTTGGGCACATGTAATCAAATATGAGAAAATAAGCACTAATAGGCTTTGTATGATAAAAAAAATGAGAATAAAACCTTTCAAATTAGCAATATAGCCCGATATGATGATAAAATTAAAAAAAACCTTTAAAACCAAAGATGCAGTAGTTAGGACCATATAAGATAGATGATATCTTGTTTCCAAGAGTAATTAAACTAGATACTTATAAAAATATCTCATTGGATGGGTAAATGAGTTTATGAAGGCTAAAACATTATTACATGATAGATTAAGGAAGCATAATTAATCAAAATTGATTTGGTTCAAATAAAATACCTTGTTTTATATGTATCATGATTGTACATTATAGAAAAAAGGTTTAATGTTTTAATAATATGATGGTTTCCTACCTATCAAATCACAAGAAAATCCAATATTAAAAAGGAGGGGAGTTGGTAGTTGAGAATGTTAAATATCAATATTGTCATTGATAGTCTATCTAGAAACAAAGTCAATGAAATGAATTATCCAAAAGGCTAAGTGCCTAAACTTTATGTTGATATAGCTAAGGAGCTTGGAAGGGAAGAGTTTAGCTATAATAATTAGCTAAGAAAGTTGAAGAAGATTGGGTAAAATTTGTGTTGAGTTAGAGTTGAGATCCCATGAAGAGAGCTACGGTTGAGCTACAAAGAACAAAGGAGAATAATTTAATTGTAAAAATCCACACTGACACTTGTGGAAATTAAGGATAATCGTTGCCCTAAGTATAACAAGAGATGCGCTACAACTACAATCCCTACCAAATGCAAAAGAGTGTGCAACATCTATATTTCAGCTGCATACTTGTTGTGATGCAAAATATTGATGTCAAGGTGCCTTATAAACTTGTTGGGAGCTCTAAATGCTGCAATATGAAAGAGAGCATAGAATCATCCACTATAATTGTAATCATTATTCTTTTGGAAAAAAACTCTAAAGCAGATATAATTGATTTTTTATATCATATTGTTAATGGATCAATAAAAGTTGAAAGCTCTGCATGTTGCAATATGAAAGAGAGCATAAAATCATCCACTGCAATTATAATCATTTTAATTGGGTAAAAAATCTGTAGCAAAGGTTTGATTGTTTATCGTTGTAGTAGAAATGCATAAATCTTAAACAACTAAATTATAATTGGCCATCACAACATGGATTAATCACCCGCTATAGTTCCATGGAAGGAACTAGCAAGTTGTGCTTGTTTCATATCATGTCTAGAGTAGGAAAAAAGTGTCCTCCCTTATGCCACACAAATGGGGATGACATGCATGTTGACAACATTCAAATAAAATGATAAGTAAACTATAATGCCAAAACAACACAAAGGTCTCTTAACTCTAGAATAAATCAAAAGACATTGTCCACTGTTATAAACAGTTTTAATTCCATGGAGATGTAGCTTGCATTAAAAGATTTTGTGCATCAAAAAGTGCTTCCATTCCATCCAAAATTGGACCCTTCCAACAACCACACTTTAGTTTCTTCTAAAAAACCAAGACCCTTGAATTCAAACCAATGAAATGAATAAGATGAAAAAACACTGAAACCCCAAATCATTCTATTTTTCCTAGTGTTGTACTTGCAGACCCACTCTCTGTTTCATGCATGCAATGTTATGTAATCTAGTTTTCTTGTTTATTTGAGAATTCACTCTTTGTTTCAGGCATGCAAAGTTATGTCATCTAGTTTTATTCTTTACTGGATGCTCTGGATTGTCGTTTGTTGGATTTATTATTAAGTTGGATTCTTCCAAATCATAGAACTCCTTTTGGAATAATATGATCTCACTTTAGAGAATTATTTCTGATTTAAAATTCATTTACCATTTAATAATTTCTAACTAGCTTGGAGATAGGTTGTTCTTGACTAAAATAGGGCTACTAAAATGGGTATCCCACTAGACACTCAACAATGAAAAAGAAGATCAAATTTTATTACTGATTTTAGCAACCCATATTTAATGTTTTAAAGATAAAGCTGAAAAAATTGAATTCAATTGAAATTGTGTAGTACTATAGATCAACATTTTGCTCTGACAGCTAGTAATCATTCCACCGTGTGATAAAATTGATCACTCTAATAAGTTGAATAATTAGAAATATCCCGAAAAGTCACATAGCAAAACAAACTTGTTAGAAAAACTCAGAAAGAAAGAGTTTCTAAGGGATGACATAAAAATCTATTTAAGATCCACCGTGAGGGAAGAATTGAAATGGAGTTTACTAGCATCAGTTAAAAAATGTTTTTATAATAATTTTTTGCAAAAGCCTTTTTTTTAGGTCAAAAGTGGAAGGATGTGTTTCCATGTATGTTTTGTGGCATATCAAACGACTGAAATTATACTTTCTATTAAAATTATTCAACCATCTAAATGGGGCTTCAACAATTTCTAAAAAAAAATGTGAGTAGGGAAGCATAAGTAAAATGGTTGCTTTGAAATTTACTTTTTTTCATTAATAGATATATTTGTGCACCTAAAAGGCAAATATTTCCTCAAAAAAAGAAGGAATAGGAGCATACCCAACACCAAATTTGGCTACTTCACCTACATCAATAACTGAATAAATATTTAGTGTAATGAATGTGTTCCATAAAATAATGTACCAAAAAAACATACTGAGGAGGAATAATAGAGTGGGGAAAACCTAGGGCTAAGGGGGTCAATTTGGACAATCCTGGGAGGCAACTAATTCCACATAGGACCTATTCTAACATTTGAAATTGACAAACTACTAGTAACATGAAAGAAGTTGTTGATGTGAGCTTGCCAACTGCAAAATCTTTGTATAAACAATAGTACCTACAGAGATTTAATAATGGACTAAACACTGGAAAATAAAATGTTCCTCAAACTCCATCTCTGATAGTACTAGTTTGCCTATTTTCCATGTTTCTCCTCTTCCATTGTCATTCTGCTACTCAAACATAGATTTTTTACACCCCAACAACAAACATTCTACAAGAGATTTAAAAAAGAAGGACGTGAGCATGTAAACAAGAAAAATATATGACATATCAGAGAAGCTGCTAGAGTCATTTGTGGTAGAGACAAGTGGATAGACAACTGGAATTCAATGGACACCATTTGAATGGACATGTAAGACACTTGTAACATATACTTTCATACTCATGGCCATAGTCCCCTAAAGTAAAACATTAGAAACCCATCAAATTTTTTCTTTTCACTCACTTTTGACTCGTCAAAATATTTTTTCTTGTAAATGAAAAAAGTAAAAAACCCCACCAAAAATATGACCACCAATGAGAAAAAGAGGAAAACAGTGAAAATTCAATTTGAAAAATCAAAAGCATTGCAAACCACAAAAAATCTTTTTCATTCTCTACTGGCATGGTTTCCAAGGAGAAAATTAATTTGCATTTAGTGAGCTGAAAAATATTAGTCTTCGCCTATATAGGCAAGGACTAATAAATATCCATGGAAGTCAATGGGGTTGGATTGGTATGGTTTCTTCTCCAATGTACCCATTGACGTAATTTACACAAAAGATATTTGTAAATACATCCATAGAACCCTAACATAAATAGATCACAAATATTTTAAGCAAGCGAGACTACCTCTCACAAGGATAAATAAGGACTGATGGTTAAATGGGTATCTCACATGGTATCAAATGATTGGAGGGATAAAATTAGACACATGCGAATATTTCCTTAATCTATGTGAAGAGTGTGTTTAGGTCATGTTAATTATAAGTGATATTGATGCTTTGAGCTATTTCTTGCTTATGTACTTTGAGGTCGAATCCTTGTTCTGTGGTTTCTTTCAAGATTCTTGTCTTGAAAGCGCCTTTTGTACATTATTTAAAAAAAAGATATATGCATTTTTCCAATAAAAATTTAATAAGTGATATTCATGCGAATTTTATATACCTTGATTAACGAGACAAAATTTTAAAAAAGGTCATCAAAGTGGACCGTGGTCATAGAGCCTTGCAACTAAGGTGAAGTCCCAACAAAGAAGAAGGTGCAAAATGAGTAGGTAATGGAGCTAACTAGTGTGACATCTTATGGAAAAATATGGTAGTCAAGGCTATCTTAAATTTTATTATATAATATGCCACAATGGGGATTGCTTATAAAGTCTACTACTTAAATAGAGAAACTTTTTTCACTATGACATCACAATCCTACCACATAGGAAGGAGTTCAACCTTTGTGAGACATTATGATATCAACTATTATAGAATCTGGACATAACTAAATGAACCCAATACACCTTTAAGTATGGTTCTCTCATTTTACAACTTGCATTATACTTTACAAAGAATTTACCACAAATCCCTAGGTATTCTTGGTGAAATGAAAAAATATAAGCCACCAAAATTAATACAAATATATAAAATTTTCAACAATTAGCAAAATATAGTGAAATATATTGGGTTTTTAAGAAAGAAAAAATTAAAAAATGCAAACAGGGATAGGATTTCCTATGATGTAGTGATAAAAATATGAAAATAAAATAACCTTTGCTACAAGAATTGACTTTGCATACCTAGAAGTGACAAAGTCCAAAACATATTGGGTACCTACATTACCTCATGAGGCTAAAAGGTTTAACACATATAAATAAATTATGGATAATAAGAGTAATCAAGAAGCACTGAACAAATTTCAAAAAATAAAGGAAAACTATTTTTAAAATGGGGGATACAAAAGGATCCTATCCCACCTATCATTATAGAGATATCTAATTATCCCAACATAGAGAAAAATGATCAAAAGAGAAATAAGTGAATGTAAAACACAACAAACAATTTTTTTTTATAGGTAGTCAAGGAAGAGGAAGAGGATGAAGAGGAAGGGGAGGATGACATTTCAATTGATATTTCTAGTGTAGATACTACAAAGAGTGATAAGAAGTAAATTGCACAAAATCAAAGAAGGTGAAGAATATGCAACTAAAAATAAAAAGAATCGAAGTACCCACCACACATTCAAATATTTAAAAAATTAATTGGATAAGGAGAAGGAGCAGATATTGAATACATAATTCTTGTATAGGTCACTCTTCACATGAAGGAAACCATTAAAAGCAACATAAATGTGTTTAACTACGTCTACAACAAATAAATAAGTCATTCTTCAAGCCATGTTGGTTTATATTGTTGGAATTCCTTAGCCTCTGGTAGATATATAAGAAAATATTTTTCTGAAGAGTTTATAGATGTAATGAGAACAAAAAGAGAGAAGGCAACACAAATAGAAGAGAGAAGTATAATATATGTATTGAAGTAGACAACCCAAGAGTTAGACCCGTCTCCAAATAGTAGAACATAATCAAGGCATTAACAAAATGAGGAGTTAGGATCTTAGTAGATAGCTAATACTCTATTATCACAACTTGAGGAGACAAAATAAAGAGTGAGAAATGAACTAATTGATCCCACAAAAATGCTTATGATAGCCTCATAGCAAAAAATAATACATTAAAAAAGATAATTTAACAAAATAGGAGTTAAAGTATGGATTGGAAAAATATATTGGTTGAAGAATTAGTTAGGATATACAAGATATTACAATACAAAAAGACGTGGGAAGGAATATTTATGAGACAATAATGGGTGAAATTGATGCATTAGGGCCCATAGGTGAAGAGGAATAAATTAGAAATGCACAATAGGGGCATTACAAATTGTTACCAAATTTGAATAAAATAAAAAAGACGAGTATAGAGATGATAAGGAGAAAACTATTACGGGACAATCATCCGAAGAACAAGCAACAATGGGGTAAGTTGTAGTCAACCTCCTCTCAATTTTTTGATCCAATAAACAATATAAAAGAATTCATTGTACAATAGAAACAATTGCAATTAGTGGTTACTCTAGCACCGACTTTTCTCACTTTCACACCATTAGGGCCTTCAATGAACCTCTCACAAATATCCCTAATTCAATTATTTGAGATGGGTAACATATTATAGAACAAATTTAGGGAGAACTTGTTAACACAATACATGACTACTAGTAAATCAATTGAGAAGAAAATGGTTGATGTTCAAATACAACTGTAACAAGTCACAATAAATACTTCTTTACCTTTAGAGTGGTCAATGATCAGTGGAATATTGATAGAGATGATGAATTAAGATGAACAAAAGATTAAATTTAAGGAGACCTTAGAAAAATAAGAGAGCATACAATTGGAGGCCATTAGGGCCAAATGTATGGTAGGAAAATTTGAACTCAATAAAGAAATCAAGAAATAAAAGAGACGTGTATCAACATAAATCCCATGTATCAACATTGCTTGGGATGGTCCATTGCCATAAAAGTGTTAAAAATCCAAATTGATAACTTGGAGGTAGAAATACAATAGGCATCTAATTCATATGATGCTATGAAATATTTTGATGTGGACATATAAGAGTCCAATTTTAGAATTTACACGCTAAATACCATCACTTGCAAGAATAAAAGAACTCTCACAAAGAAAATTGTTAAGAGAAGTGGTGATCTCACAACTAACTCTAATGGCATGTCTCCTTGTAGATGCACAACAACTAGTAATATGTATAATGATTCCTTATCCCTCAATGAAGGTTTTACTGATCACTTTCAATGATCAAGTCCACTACTTGAAGAAAGCTATCCTTCAATGGATAAACACTTATAACCACTTGTATATAATTTATAAGAATATTTTGATATGAGGGGAGATGATAATAGTTTTAGATAAAAATTTTCTTCAATGATACAAATTTTGAGATTTTTTTGATAAGTAGCAGACTCATGCATTTTAGTATTAGTAGATAGAGACATCATCCCTTAAGGAAAAGACACGTGTTAAAAGTTAGGAGATGGTGTTGGTAGGGAGTGATCCCACAATACTGGTTTACAATTTTTGGCCAAACTAGACATTGAACTGAATTTTTTTAACTAAATCTTCACTTTTGGGTACCTATAGCGGCTAAACCGTGAGGAATTTGAAGATGATGCAAACTAGTGATTTGTGGCATTTTGTCTATAGATTCTCAATATATTTTTTTCAAAAAAAATCAAATCAGATTGTACTTCTTTTTCCATCTCGTTCGAAAACCAGTTTTTAACAGTAAACACCATTTTTAAAGAGTGACGTCACTGGCTAACACATAACTTTTTCTCTTTTTTTTTAGGCTGTAGGAATCGGGTAGCACGACCCCCTATAAACTGCAGTGCACCTAGTAAACTTTTTAAACACAACTTTTTTTCTATGAAGGATAATTTTTTATTTTTTTCGAATTTAGATTCGTAACTATGATATCTAGTGCATGGAATTGGTTTCATAGCATTTCATTGAATATTTTTTTCTTAATTAAGTTTCAAAATTGAACCTTTTACAATTTAGACATGATTCACTGGCTAAAGCATAACTTTTTTGTGTGTATTGAAATTCATTTTTTTTTTGTTGGATCAAAGACATCAATATCTAGTGCACTGATATTTTTCAATTTTTTTTTGATAATCTGCTATTTTTCCACATGTACAAAACAAAGAGCTTGATTTTTGGTGAAAACCTATGTTTAATCAAACTAAAAAATAAAATACACAATAAAACCAAAACATATTAAAATTATATTCAATGGATAGCTTGTTCTGAGGACTACCATCATCCAGTTGGGTCTGTGAAGTCTCCTTCATTTTCATCCTCAACTCGAGCTTCGAAGGGAATTTTTTGTAGAAAGTTGGTGCAAGAGGGGGAGAAGGGAAAAAAAGGGGGGTTCAAATGAACCCAGGTTTGAGCGAACCCCCCTTGGAGGTTTGCTAGAATCAGGGTTTGAGCAAACCCCCCCTTTTATTCAATTTTCCATTGTCTTCGTTATAAAAAATGCCAAAAAAGTGGGTCCCATCATTTAATAGGGTTCGCTCGAACCAGGGTCCATTCGAACACCCTAGTTCGTGAGAACCCCTAAAAAGCAAAAAAAATCATAGGAGCGTTTTTGCAATTTTCCTTCCTCATTGGAATTGTAAACCAGTATTGTGGGATCACCCTAGGACAAAGTTGAGCCACACACATTAGGTTAAAAACTTGCAAGGGTGCCAAAGGTTGACAACAAGAGAACATATCCCAAGTAGCATAACATGGATAGTTAGAGTGACCATGGACCAAGAGAAAAAAATGTGACACATACAAATGGCTTGTGAAAAATCTAAAGACACACAAGAATGAAGGAATCTAAAGAGGTACATGCTAAGAATAGACATTACCACATAAGGATATGCAATGAAGGGATACATGGAAGACATAAATAAATATCATAAATATAGAGAAGATTTACATATTGTTTATATGTGGAGAAGAAAGACATACATGTGTTAAGTGGACAAGCTATAATGGAAAGGAAATTGCATGGATGAATGTGTGGGAGACTTATGATGATGCATTATATCTATGAACAATGAATATATGAAGTTAATAGGATTCTAGTATATGCACAAAAGGTGTATGAATGTATATTTGTTTTAATCTATATAATTTTTTCATTCACCAAATTATTTTGGTAATACATCACACTTATTCTATTCATCTTCCTTATTTTATCACACTTGGATGAAATAAAAACTAACATAGAAATAACAAATATATCTACTCAGTACTTTCTTGTCAACACATAACACAAGGAAAAAAGTGAAATGAATAATAAAATACATGTATAAAGTCACACGTGTCAACATGCACCATTAAAGGTGTCTTCATCCACATGTAAACTAGGGGTGTGAGAAAATGCACAAAATATGGCAAGTAATAAAAAGAATAAATATGGATATATAAGCAATGAATTCATATATCATATCAAGGAGTTTCTCTTTTATGTCACATGTGAGCTCATTACAAGGTGTGTTATAATAAACTTAAATTAATCCCTTGAGGCATATGATTTGCTTTCCCATGATCTATCTTATCAAGTGAGGGAGTTTTGTGTTCATGGGTATGATTGATATTCATCTTCCCTTTATCTATAAGTTCTTTAACTTCATGTTGAATGGAATGCTTCTATGTTTACAAAACCCATGTGCATGATTAAGAAATTAAGTTGTTGCAAGGGAACATCTTAGCTTGAAGGTAGATTAGGAGAGGATGACATACGATGGAAGTTATGTTTAGTAGATATAGTTCAACTATGTGGATACTAAGATAACAATCATGGAAAGATAAATAATGATAAAACACTACTAAGTCTAGAATACCCTTATACGAACTAGGGCTAGAAAGCTATACAATAAAAGCATTAACCGTATTTGTAAACAAAGTGTAGAGTGAATACAATGAATTAAATCTTTGTATCATTCTAAGTCACTTAGGTACAATGTAAAGTAACCAATCATCAAAATTCTCATACTTAGCAAGTAAGAATAATTTTACATGTAAAAATGTATTAATAGATCCATCATAATCAACATGCAACAATTCTTCACCAAGGTTCATAATACCCTCACACAATGTAAGGTAAGAGAATGAAACATTGATGGGGTCTATACAAGACACTAATGAATTTTTATCAATGTGTAAGCTATTATCATGTAGGATAGAACAAGTTGAGAGACTCTCATAAGTATTTGCATATTCAACATGAAATATAGAGAAATGATCATCTCTATACATATCATGATATAAGAAAGATGACAATTCATTAAAAAACACTTGTATCAATGGTGATAGGGCTAATATGACATGTAGATTTAAACCATGATAAGATGTACAATATTATTCATAAGTTGAACAAGTACATGGTCACATGATAAATTATGACTAGGTAGGTGTTAATTATTATCACAAGGCATAAATCGCCATGAGAGATATGAATGAATTATACAAGCATCTTTGATAAGTGAAAATAAGTACAAACTTATTCAATGAAGGATGAGAAATATAAGATATGCTAAACTAAAACCTCCATAGAGAAGGAATGCACATCCATAGGATAAAAGATCACAAGTGTATTGAGAATTGATGTATCATGTGAGATGAATGGTAAGAGTGTATCAAAATTTGATACAAATGTAGTGAAATCAACCAAGGAAAATTCTAATAATGAATACCTTATGATGGGAGGATATGATAAGAGATATAGATCATTTTGTGTATCCAAACCTCAATCAAATGATACAAACATATATAAATCAAACCCTAGAAAATTGAGAAATGGGTGATAAATGAAGAAGATATTAGACATGAAAACCCAAGGAAAATTAGGTCTTAGAAGAGCAAATAAGTTCCCTAAGTTTATAAAAGAAAATAACACTTTCCTTAAGTTTAATATAGGAAAATCAAATAAGGTGCATATATATAAGCAAAAAATAGCCTAAATTAAATGATTGAAAGCTTAGGGTATTGATCATCATAATATACAAATAATTAAATGTAAAAAGTGAATGTGATAGATAAAAGTACTTAGCTCTAGGCTCATAGATAAATAATTTTGATACAACGATGAAATTTGTGTCTCGAGATAAAAAATTATCATACATATTTGTACTTTGCAGGTTATAATTTGAATAGTCAATCTACACTATATTGTATTTATCTTGAGGCCTATGAATTTGATCTTTTTATTCCAATGCTTTTTTCTCTTTGATTTTTTTATTATCTATTTTGCTATTTAGACTAATAGTATTTATAAATACCTCAAGAGGGCTACAAAATCACCAGGGAAAAAGTATTCCCAAGTTAAATCCTAGAAAAATACTAAAGTTATGGTTGTACAAATAGTCAAGGGCATCACTCTTTATAGGTGTAAATGCCTTGTGATGGATATGTAGACTTAGGTTCATTTTAGGGCACCAATGACAATTTTTTTGGCATGTTTTTCTTTGAATGCGGGTAATTTTTACAATAACACTTTAATGTTTGGATGATCAAATAATAATTTAATTCCTTTAAATATGATAATAATAAATTATGTACAAAGACATGTTTAGTTGGTTCTAGGTGGGAAAGGAAGGGGTAGAAATTGACCAAAATTTGAATTTAAATTTTAAAATTGTAGAAGTTATTTATAGATGCAAGATTTATCTTGCGCTTGTGAGATCAATCTAGGATGAAAAGGTGGCAAATTTTAAATAAGAACGAAGTATCTGAGAATAAGTACAAGAATAGGTGTCATAAATGAGGGATTCTAAATATGAATAAGGTATGGATAATGGATGTGAGGTTGCTTGTAAATGGGTAAGTAATTTCATGGAAGAAATAGTTCAATTTTTGTTGATATGTAAACATATTGAGTTATTTATATAAAGCAATTATTTTTTATATAAATTGAAATGTTTCTGTATAAGTCCTTAGTTTGTTTGCGAGGTTGAATACTTTCAGATGAGATTATTGATATAAATTGAAATGTTTATTTATAAGTCCTTAGTTTGTTTGTGAGGTTGAATACTTTTGGATGAGATTATGATTATGCCCAAATAATTATATTGAGAGGTGTTCTATAATGATAGTAGGGTAAAAAAATTCATGTTGAGATTGTGCACATAAAAACTAAAACATAATCGATATATATTTAAAAAAAATAAAATTAGAAAATTAGAAAAAATAAATAAATGATAAATGATATTTTTTCTAAGATAATATTAAATAATATAAAACAACTCCTATTATTAACTAAAATTTAAAATTTATGTATCTATTAATATAACTAGCAATCACACCTTAGTGTGCAATGGGTACGCTGAAGAAGTGTGGAAGGTCAATTAGGATAAATTTTGGTATATTTTTTTCCGTATATTTATGAAAAACATGAGGTCAATTGGTAGGCCATTTAGTAAATGATGTTTGTGCAACAAAGGTCTCAGTAGAGAAGTGATAGCTTCAAATCAACTATGCATCCACTTACAAGGATTCAAATGTGATTGAAATAAAACCTCTAAATCATGAATATAATCAGGCTCCATTACCAATAGGCTCATTTTATGTTTACAATAAGGAGAGGGAGAGAGAGAGAGAGGGAGATAGATGGATGGAAAGAGGGAGAAATAAATGGGGAAGAGCAAGAGAGAGAGAGAGGGGTAAGGAGATAGAGATGTAGGTGGAGGTGGAGATGGAGAAGGAGGGATATGGAGAGGAGGGAAGGAGAGGTAGATATGGATAGATAGAGATGGAAGAGATAAATATATAGAGAGGGAGAGAGAGAAAGATAGAGATAAAGATAAGAAGTGATATATAGAGAGATAGAGATAAAAGGAGAGATGGAAGAAGAAACATGGAGAGATACAAATAGAGAGGAAAAGAGATATAAGAAGAGGGAGAGGAAGAGAGTTGGACAGATAGAGAGAGGGAATGATGTCTAGAGATAATAGAGTGAGAGAGGAAGAGGAGACAAATAGATAGCTCGAGATATAGGTAGAGGGAGGGATAAAGATAGAGATAGAGAGGGAGAGATAGAGATATACAAAGGAAGAGGAAGAGGGAGATATAAAGAGATATGGATGGTGAGATAGAGTGATAGAGAGACAGAGATATAAGGAGATATAGAGAGAGGAGGAGAGGGAGAGAGAGACAAAGAGAGAAAAATAAAGAGAATTAGAGATAGATAAATAGATATGGAGAGGAGAGAGAAATAGGGGGAGATAGAGAGAGGGAGAGATGGAGATATATGGGAAGAGAAAGAGATATATATATAAGAAGATAAAGGGAGAGAGAGGTAGGGGTAGATAGATAGATAGGGGGATAGGGAGCGAGCAAGGGAGGGAGAGGTGGGGAGAGATAGAGAGAGGGGGGGTAGAGAGAGTGAGGGAGAGAAATGGAGATAGATAGGTAGAGGAGGGAGAGATATCTAGAATAGGGGAGAGAGGAAGAGAGATAGGTCAAGGAAGAAGAGAGAGAAGAGGGGGAGAGAGGGAGAGAAAAAATAGGGGGGAGAGAGAGATATGTGGAGAGGGAGAGAGAGAAGAAGATGAAGGAGAGAGGGTGATATAACTCAATATATATAGAGGGAGAGGGAGAGACATAGAAAGAGGGTGATATAGAGAGATAGAGGGGGAAATAGTGAAAGAGATGGAGAGATAGCGATAGAGTTAGAGAAAGATATGAATAGAAAGAGATAGAGAGGAGTGGGAGGGAGATAAAGAGAGACAAATAGAGTTAGAGATGTAGATTAGGGGAGATGGATGGAGAGATGGAGTGAATGAGAGAGAGGGGGAGAGGGAGAGATATCTCAATAGATAGATAGGGGAAGAGGGAGTGACATAGATAAAGGGAGATATAGAGAGACAAAGAGTGATAGGGAGAGATATATCAATCAATCTCCCTATATCTCTATCTATTCATCTTTATCTATCTCTCCACCTCCCTTTATATCTCTTTGTCTCCCTCTCCATCTCTATGTTTCTCATTATCTCTCGTTATATATCTTTTTCTCCCTCTATTTCTCTTTATCTCTCTATCTCCTCGTCTTTATGTGACTTTATCTCTATCTATTTTTTTCATATATTTGTGTAGTACATGAGGTCATTTGGTAGGCTATTTAGGAAATGATGTTGTTTATTCAACAAAGGTCAATGGAGAAGTGATAGCTTCAAATCGACTATGCATCCACTTATAGGGATCCAAACATGATTGAGACAAAACCTCTAAATTAAGAAGATACTTAGGCTCACCTTATGTTTGCAAGAGGGAGGGAAGGAGAGGGAGAGAGGGAGAGAGGGAGAGATGGGGATATAACAAGGGATAGATGGATGGGGGAAGAGCAAGAGAGAGAGGTAAGGAGATAGAGATAGAGAGGAAGATATGGATAGAGATGGAGATGGAGGTGGACAAAGAGAGGGATATGGAGATAAGGAGAGGGAGGAGAGAGGGATAGATAGAGATGGAAGAGATAAATATATATAGAGGGATAAAGAGGGAGAGATAGAAAGATAAATATAGAGATAGAAAGTGATATATAGAGAGAGACAGAGAGAGGGAGAGATATAGGGGTAAACAAAGACAAAGAGATAATGAGATAGAGATAGACGGGGAGATAGAAGAATAAATATGGAGAGATATAGATAATCATGAAGGTAATCAGGCTCCATTACCAACAGGCTCGTGCTATGAACTTGCAATAGGGAGAGAGGGAGATATAGGGGTAGAAAGAGGGAGAGATATAGGGGGAGAGAACAAGAGAGGGAGAGGGGGTAAGGAGATAGAGACAGAGATGGAGATGGAGAGATATAGGGGTAGAGAGAGATGGAGAGATAGAAGAATAAATATGGAGATAGAGATATAGAGAGAGAAAGAAGTAAAGAGATATAAAAAGAGGGAGTGATAGGGAGAGAGGGAGAGATAGAGAGGGATATATAGAGAGTAAGAGAGATGAAGTGAATAAGAGAGTGAGAGATAAAGATAATGAGATATAGGTAGAGATGGAGAGGGAGAGATAGAAAGATAGAGATAGGGGGCAAGAGAGATTAATGAGGTGATAAAGACAAGTAATAGAGAGGGAGAGAGAGGGCGAAGAGATAGATAGATAAAAATAGAGATAGAGAGGGATAAACAAGGAGTGTGTCCCTCCCTCTTATTCTCTCTCCTTTCTACTTCCTCTTCATCTCTACCTCTCTTTGAATTTCTAGATTAAAAATATATTAGATATATATTCATTCCATATTATATTATATTTATTTCATGTTACATTATATTTAAGATAATTAAAATATAATTTTATATGTAAAATAAATACATAATTAAATAACATATATGTAAATATGTAATATATAATGTTTTAATAAAAAAATAATTTTATAATAAATTTAATATTATTTTAAAAAATATGTCGTAATTTACATTATATAGAATATAATAATGAAATAAATTCATTACATATTATATTATATTTAATAATTTATAAAATATAAAATAATACATATAATTTTAGATATAAAATAAATACATAAATAAATAACATATAAATAGATATTTAATATTTGATATATCAATAAAAAATTAATTTTGTAATAATAAAATATTGTTTAAAAAATATATTAAATAATTAATTGAAATATAAAATTTAATAATAAAATAAATTCATTACACATTATAGTTTGTATGAAAAAAATAACCCGAATTTTTTCAAAAAAATATTCATAATAATTATATATATTACTTTATAGTTTTATTATAAAAATATAATATATATTTTATTATATAAAATATATTAATTATGGTAATAAATACTTAACTACTAAGTAAAGGATGTTGTAATGTTAAAATCTTGCCCGTAATTTTCAGTTTAATAAACATACTTTAAAACCCTCGTCGAAACCTTATTTTCAGTCCGTAGCTCGCGAGATTGGAGAAGTGACTGAGCAGAGTTTGGAGGAGGAAAACCAAAACGGCAGGAACAGCGGGAAAAACCGGTGAAAAGCAGTCGAAAAAATGGTAAAAAAGATGAACGGCTGAGATCCGTTGAATCGTCTTGCATTGATACGGATGCCAGGAAAGCCGTCGATTCAAAGATTTCGCTGAAGACATTTCATATAAGGGAAGCCTTCGGCGTAATTTTAATAAACATACTTTAAAACCCTCGTCGAAACCTTATTTTCAGTCCGTAGCTCGCGAGATTGGAGAAGTGACTGAGCAGAGTTTGGAGGAGGAAAACCAAAACGGCAGGAACAGCGGGAAAAACCGGTGAAAAGCAGTCGAAAAAATGGTAAAAAAGATGAACGGCTGAGATCCGTTGAATCGTCTTGCATTGATACGGATGCCAGGAAAGCCGTCGATTCAAAGATTTCGCTGAAGACATTTCATATAAGGGAAGCCTTCGGCGTAATAAATAAAAGAGAATTAATAACAACAAAATAATGTTACGTTTTTAAATAGAAATATTTAAAATATTTATACATGGAAATAGTAAGAGAACGAAGGAGGAATAGGTAGGTACTTAAACCCCTCGTTCCAATTCGACCTAAAACAAAGCAAACGCGGGGTTTTAGCCAAGCTGGGGGAAAATTTTGAGTGAGAGAAAAATAAGAAAAAACTGGTCAGCTGTGGAGGCAATATCAAATGCCCGTGTTTTTTATGACAGGACTGTCCTTATAATATCGGAAATAAGACTTCATCTTTACTTCTAAGCATTACAGAATGGCAGTTTCAAACACCTCACAGGTATACACTGTAAACTGTTGTTTGAAATCAATTATTATTATTGTTATTTTGTATTTTTTTTCTGATCAAGAAGGATTTAAGCTGTTAAATATGCTTCCTTTTATTCATATTGAAGCAGATATCTTCTGTAGATGTTTAGTTCTGCTCTATGAGAGACAATGGAATTTTAGATTTATGTTCTTCCTTCTCACAGTTGTGAGCAGCAACTGCTAGGTGAAAGTCCGTTTAATACACTTTGTTGATACCTTCAGAGCTCAAACTCCCTTCCCTTAAACTACACTCACTCGATGACAAATTTAGATATGCAGATTTTAATAAGTCACTGTAATAGATACTACCAGTCTTTACACCTGTCAGATGAGGTTGCCTTTCAGATTTTAAATCTTAAAAGATAATTTATTCTTTGACAGAAGGATGAATGCGTTGTCTTCCATGACACATATGCGCCAACACCCTAGGTTTTCTCAAGATACCCTTATTGCCATAAATTCATCACTAGACAACGTATTCTGGAGACTATACTAAGTTAAAGGAGAGACGATCAATGACAGGTGTAGGGCATTTCCTTAAACATTATACATTACCATTGTATACCTTTTCTATAATATGCAAAGGATTTAAATATTTAGAATGCTATTTGAAGCAAATTGACAAATTCTTGACTATGGATGCATGAAAACCACATAGGACTGAGCAAGGCGCTAATATAGATACAAAATGTTCAGATGATAATATCCTTAGATAAGTTTTTGGAACTTTATAACGGTTGATGGAAGAGGTATGCGTCTCTTGATTAAAAGTACCTGAAGGCTGAAGGGCTCTTAGCTACCTTTTGTGCAACCAGGGCAGTAGTTTATTTTTTTGTTTTTCTTCCTGCTTGGCTTAAGGAGGCTTTAAATGCTTAATGTGTAACGTGACATGACATACCTAGTTTTACTGATAGTTATTGGTCTTTTATGCAAATTGGTTTGTATTTCTCTCTTTCACTCAAAATTCATCTTAGACTTATTTGTAGAAGGGACATTTTCTCAAGTCCGATTCTTTTCTGTATTCTTTTGAGTCAACTGTTTCTAGTAAGTTTACAACTTTAATACATAGCAGAGATTATGATTTTGACTTCTTGGTTTTAAGTAAGTTTTTTTCTACACTCTAACGAAAATGGATGTGCTTCAGGTGGTGACCAAAGATATTGAATCAGTTCAATTCACCTTTTATACAGATGATGAGGTGCGTTCTTCTAGTGTAAAGCGTATTACAAGTCCTATTTTATTTGATAACATGAACAGGCCTGCACCTGAGGGATTATATGATCCAGCACTTGGTCCTCTTGATCAGTACGGTAGGTGAGTAACAGAGATCTTGAGGTTTTCAGTTAAAAATGCTGCATGTTCATTGTAATGGAGGTTTTATATATGTGTGAGCACAGAAATTAAAAGTGCACAAAAGAAGATAGATTTTGGTTTGAATATCTGAACTCTTAGTCTGAAACATTTTACTGTGAAAGTTGGATTACTCTTATTGTAGGTCTTCCCAATACGAAATTCGTAGCTAGCAATGAATAATCCATCCTCCTAAAAATGGTGCTCATGTGATAAAAAGTTTTCATGTTTCATAAATTGAAGAATTGTGAATATCAAGCCAAATAAGCCAGCATTACCATACAAGAACAAAACCAGCATGCTATAGCAGCCACTGTGGTTGAAATAGAGAGGCATAATTCTTTGCCAGCCATAGTAACACATAAGAATTGCTAGGAAAGCAGAGCATGTTTTGGTGAATTTAGTTTCACATTTCGAAATCATACAGACAACTATTGCCTAGTTGAGCAACCATCAAAACTATTGGCTTGAAGTTTTGAAGTCATGAGTTGGGTTCCATAGCTACTCAGGAAAGTATTGTTTTTATTTTATTTATGCTTAGAAGTACCATTTTGACTAAGTTACCAGTGCTACTTTTCGTCAGCAAGTTTGTTTTATCATAACAGTTTTTTGTGAGCAATTTAAATGCCAAAGTGAGGAAACTTTCAATGCCATTCAGCGCCCAGCAAAATATAAAATTGCATACTTTTATTTTCTTCAGCAAGTTTTATTGTCATAACAGTTTCAAACCAGCAATTTCAATGCCAAAGTCAGCAAATTTTCAATGCCATTAAAGAAGGTTTGAAACAAATTGACATGCTCAGCAGCAGGTTATTCTTTTTTTGCACCTTTCAGCAAGTTTGAGACATTGATGCCAAGTGCAAATATTCACTTCAATGTCCCCAAACACAGCAATATTCATGCCTCAATGCCTTGTTCAGCTTAGAAACTCCAACGAAACAGGAAAGCAATGCCTCACTTGAATAGTTCATTTTTTTACAATGCCAAAATAAACTTCCAGCACCCTCCTCCCCCCAAAAAAAGACATTTGATTTCAACGGTTTTAACACCTTTAAACACCTAGACTCACCTTTCTCAAAGAATACTGGGCAGTCAAAGTGTAGAAAGTTTTTTTTAATGTTTGGTAGTGCTTGCTGATGTTAGCCTTTTCTATAAATGCTTTGCATTCATAAATCAACCATTCCATGCCTACACAAATATGAAAGAGGATTTGATGATTCTTCCAAGAAGATCATCAACCATGAACCAGCAATCTCATGGCTCTGCTTCACCCTCCATCACCCATTCTCACAGTCCATTGTCATTTTTGCTGTGATAGCAACAAAAATGTATAGAAACCTACATAGCAAATGATATAAAATGAACACACAGAAAATATATGATATGGGGGATTGATCTGTACATGCTTTTACACGTGGATGATAAAGCCATTCTTTCAACCACACATCTCAACTTCCTGAGAAGCACCTACTACAACTACCTTATGGGAAATACCAGAATAATACATTAATTACATTCCAATAAGAAAGTGAACCCACTAACAATAAAGAGGGTGGGGGTGTTTCATACATGAGATGCATGCCACACACACATTTATTTAAAACTAAATAAAACCATTTGAATTGCTAGAACCAACAACTTGAATGAGAAAATATTACCAAGGTACAAGGAAAGCTGACATTGCAAGAAGATACTTTTGGCAATATGGAGAAGAGCGAGAAATTATAAGATTGAGTTGACTTGTGGAACAAAGAGAGCGAAGTTGGAGGTTGTGTGAATCAACCTATAATCTGTGCTAGAGGATCAATTGAAACTTTGAAGTGGTAGTTAAAACTAGAGAGGGGTTCTGTAATAACCCCAGGCTGTGATGAGCGATGCAGTTCCTGATTACAGTCTGCTATGCAAATTTTTATTATCCAAGTTTCTTCACAAAATACAATATAGACAGTCGAACAGAGACTAAACAGCAAATTTATTACATACAGCTCTGATCCAAATAGTAAGGGATCGGAAATCACATATATCAACACTGCTGTAACTAAATCTTGTAATAAGACTTTCTGATACATAATCAAATCTGAGATTACAATGATCTGGTTTCATTAATTCCCTTCAACTGGTGTAAATGTCTGAATGCTCATCCAGTGCTTATAAACATCACACAATGTTGGATAAGAAATGGCAACAACCACTACAGATTGAATACCCTGTGTGCTGCTTGAGTGATTTTCTTGTTAATGTGGTAACCTGAGCTTGACTGGCTTCCTTTCAAAATTAGCATTGGGTGTGGGGTCTTCCCTTTTCCTTGGTCAGTGCCTGAATGCTGTAGGATGCTGCTTTGCTGGGCAGGAAGGGATGCTTTAATTAATGTCTACTATGCCTGGCACCCAACCATAGATGTGCTGTCCAACTCAGACTTGGCCCAGCAGAGTCAATGAGCACATAACACTTGATAAGTTTGTGGGAATTTACTGGAGTTTGTTCACTGATGTAAACTCTAAACAGGTTCTGCCCTTTGCGTAGAAGCTTGGATGAAGCCTGGATCTGTCCAATGCTGTCACTGTTGTGCCTTAACTGATTATGCCTACTTGTTGGTTTGAGCTGCTTATTTCTTATGGCACTGTTGGTATGGGTGATTGATCCCCAGACAGTCCCTATTTTGCTGCTCTCACTCCTTAATCTCCCTGTGTATGCTGACCAGTTGATCCTCACGATGAGTGGCGGTTTCAACCCTCCTGGTGCACTGATTGTCTGTAACAAAGTGGTGCCCTGTGAAGGGTGAAATTATGGCCTACGGCCAGAGTTGCTGTCTACACAGCTCGCCTTGCTCAGGAAAATAATCAGCTCACAATAACTTCAGTCCTGTGCAAATTTGAATGATTGGATTAGGAATTTGTAGGGTGGAAAGGTGATACTAAAACACATGTTTGATGTTAGGGTTTTCGTCCCAACCTCAATGCACAGCCAGGTTTTTCGTCTTGAAGGGACCAGTTTGGATTCAAAATTGTAATTTGCCAGGAAATTATTGCATACCCCCAAAAAACACACAAATGCATATAAATATGTATTTCCTAGATAGGGCGCATGGACCCTTAGTGCCCAAATTTGAAATTTAAAATATATATTTTATATTCTAATATTTATTAATTAGTATATATAGAAGTACTGTTTAAAAACACTTTTTTAATCAAAAGTGCTGAGGTCGGCTTAAGGGGAAAAGGGACATGACAGGTTCTCAGCAAAATTTGGATAGGTATGTGTTTTTGACTAACAACAAGTAGGTTGAAACATTTGTTGCTTCCAAACCAAGGAGATTCTAGCCTTGTTCACTTGGTTGGGTTGGGAGGTGTTGCAAAGGAGTCAATGGAGGAGCTGACTGATAGTTCGATTCCTTGGCAAGAAGTTCCCACCTACAGACAAAACCTAACAATGCTTTTGTCCAAACATAAGATGTGTTGGAGATTTGCTAGTTCACAAAGATGAGAAGCCAAAAACTTTAGGGGCAAATCATGAAGATTAAGTGAAGTAAGTAGATGAGGTAAGATGATGATTAGTCTTATGCAGGTCACTTGTTTCTAAATGTGTTAAGAAAACATCAAAACTTGCAAGACAAACCTTCTAAATGAGGGAGATCATGTAGAAGCAGCAATGCCTACAAAGCAATACGATGATGGTTTGTTTGTAGAGTCCTAATCAAAGAGATAGAAGTTACCAAAGTTTTTTGGTAATGTATTGGAGGACCTTGTTTGACATTGTAGAACATGCAGTATAAATACATACTACCCATTGACTACAATCATTAATGGACTCACTTACAGGGGTAGTAATTGATTGGTATATTGACACATCAGCACAAGAGCAAATCACTTGGGAGAGACTTTAGAAATCATTTCAAAAATACTTTCAGTTGCTAAGAGATTACCATGAGATTGTTGACAAAATTTAGAACATCCACAAAATTTGCAACACCTAGCAAGGGAAGCATGAGTTTATACAAAAAGTTGAGAAAGACCCAAAATATGTCTAAAAACATTATGGAAACTTGGGAAAATCAATTGATTGACTAATGAAATAGTAATTCATTGAGGGATCAATACCCTTCCAATGGAGGAAAGTGATGGCATTTCAACCTTCATTATACAAGGTTGCCAAAAAATAGAGCAATGTACATTGAAAGAAGATATATGTGGAGTGACTACTAGGACTCCAAAGAAAGTAATGACAGTGAATTAATATCTATAGAAGCTCTTAGAAATCCGTGTTGAGAATGATGAAGGAGCATTAGGACACAAAAATGGACAAGAATGATGTGTTGTGCCCTATTACAAGAATAAGGCCACATAAGATCACTTCATCATAGTAAGTCCATACTAACCACATCATTGAGTAAGCCATACCTTCTAGAACACTAAGTAAGCCCGAGAAGAGTCAAATTAGTAAGGGGCAATCTTTGATAGATATATTAACGATAGAGTAACGAATGATAACACAACACTCAAGTTCAACCAATTGTGTAGTGTTGGAAACGTAAAATTGAGGACATTTTGCTCAAGGCTTTCCCATAAATTGGAATGTGAGATTTCTTTGTCAATGTTGCAGGCTAGCAAAGCATAACGATACTCGTCATACAAAGAACTCTTCAAGGGAAAATGTTAACATGGTTGGCATAGCCAAAGACAAAGTCATGCTGATTGCATGTTTTTAGGCTACAAAAGCACAATACCTTTACTCAAGGACAAAGGAGAGGTTGTGTAATGCCCCGACCTAAAAAAAATAAAAATAAAATTAATGTAGCACTTAAATTTAAAAGGGAAGGTACCTGCAATTTCATCAAGGAGTGATTAAGCTATAAGGAATTAGAATTAAATTAAAGTTTAATTTTATCAAAAGTCAAGGGGCATTATGAAGAATAATGTCTATGAGGAAAAGAAGGCATATAAGAGAAATCAATAGGGAGAAGGATGCATATTGAATATATTTTATATATCTAATTATTGCTCCTTGTGGAGCGTGGACTGTGGTCAGCAACCTGAAGACAAAACCCCTCAAGGTCAGAAATTAAAGGACGAAAATCCCCCTAATTTCCATTGCTGAGTTAGTGTATGAAAATCCCTGATTCAGGCAGATTTGGAGACAACTCTAAGACATTTTAGTGAAGATCGATCACTGCAGATTGGGATAATTAACAACAGATACAAAGGATAATTCGCTCTTTTCCGAAATATATTCTAGATATTATATCTAAATTAAAATGAACTGTTGAAACTCTAGTTTCTGAAGTTGATATCATATTTATAATTAATTGTGCTGCTATAATTGTGAATTAGATTTTTATTATTTAAAGAAAAACAAGGAAAATTTAAAGGGGACGTTACAGGTTGATTGAATCTGGAGTTGAGGTAGAGAAAACAATAGTTAATGAACACAAATAGTGTCATGAACACATGACTACAATGATTGGGCTACTTTACTTTGATGAGGATATTGCAAGACATCTTGCAAATAATTTTACCAATCTAGGTAGTGGATTTGTTGCAAAGCATTCCCAACCTCAGAAATGCAATTACCTAAGAAAGAAAGAAAGAAAATGTATTAATGTTTATGAATGACCACAATAGATCAATGGGACTGAAACCAACACGTACAACAACAAAGGACTAGGGTAAAAGGGGCCCTAAATACAAAGCAAAAAATTAAAAAGTGATAAAAGCTATACAAATATATACTTAGGGGGTTAACCTAAAAAGAGTCGCCCCCAAAATAATACAATTATAATATATGAGTGGGGAAAATTTTACAAAGTAGTGGAAATAGATGAGGACCCCCCAAAAGGGGAAACAAAAATCTTTAAGTGTCAATGTTCAAAGATGCATCATGGGAGCCAACGATATTATCCTCTATCGCTATAGGAGTACTAATGTAGAATTTGATAATGTTTCGTAGGGGAAAGTTGAAGGCTGATTGGTTGGATGATCCCATGAGGTAGTCAATTCCATATAGAGCCCCTTTTATCATTTGAAGCTGAAGAATTGTTGATGGCAGGGAAAAACATATAATGCGAGCTTCCCCCTTAATATCTATGTTGGATAAGAGTGGTATGAGAGTGTCCTCAACATCAAGAAGAGAAGGAGCCACGACCATTAGAGTCAGAACTGAGGTATTGAGAAGTCCTAGTTGTAGTAGATTGAAAGGATGAGCAACACATCACAAATCTATATCTATTTGTACATGGGTCAATAGTATTCAAAGGGCATTGGACACCTCCAACATATGTGGTAGGTTGAAAGGAGGTAATTAATCTAGTAGATTGAAGACCATCATAGAGAGATCTATGCTTGAACTTGGTAACTTCACAAAGGAAAAGGACCAAGCGCCTGTGATTAGGATAGCAAAAGAAGGTGGATAGAGAACCACCAAAGTCTCTATATAGACAATTGTACGTCACATGGATTTCATGGTAGACTAGATTCTAGAAAATAATACGCTCCTTAAATTCCATCTTTTGAGGAGAACAAACATTGATCAAGAATACAATACTTAATTTTGTAGTTTAATCCTCATTGTTGGGTGACCCTATAGTTGAAACTTGATCATAAGCTCATGATGATGAACCTTGTACATCAATTTTTTTTTGTTGAAGCTTGCCAGTACTATTGTTGATAGGAACTTGAGTTTGAACATTCTTCTTGAAGGTGCACAACAAAAGTTGAGGAAGGCAACTATTTGGCCATTGACTTTCTAGCTTCTTGGAGCCGACCAATTTGGTGCTAAAGTATTTGGTTTATCAAGGCATAGAAAATTTCCATTGAAATGCAATTGTTTGTACCAAACATTGTGGTCATTGCCTTGAGTAAGGAGGTCAGGTCTTTGATGCAATGCTGCATTGTTGTTGGTTGATAGTAGAGAAAAATTGTTAGGGTTATGGTTGGTTGGCGGCAGCAAAGGAAGTTAGTGTTGTGGGTAGTTGATGCATATCAACAACAATAGGTTAGGTCGATAAGCAATGGGACATTGCTTTGGATGTACATGTACATGTGTAGGATGTGGAAGGGACTTGTGTTGAGGATAGGGATGATCAGAAGTGGGCAGACTTATCATATGCTTGTATTGGATCTAGAGTTTGAACAAAACACTTACCCCAACTCCAAAACATAAATTCACATGACAATATACACTATTTCTCGAAGAGCTTGGAGCTTATATTGTAGGCTATAATGGACATTATTAAAATTGTGAAGAATTGGGACTGGATTGTTGGCAGAAACGTAAGAAGCATGCATTATAGATGATTCAACAATTAAAGCCAATGATTTAATTAACTGTAGTGTACCCTCCAGTTCATTTTGTATTTAAGGATCTTTGTGCTATTGAGCATAATTTTAGGATCTAATACAACACAACCAAGAAGGCTCTTCATTGACAGAGTAACAAGATAGGGTTGTGAGGGAGAAAGATGAGCTTCAAATTAGATTTGAGGAGTAATGTAAGAGATTTCAAGACTAATTCCAATGACAGGAGGTCTAGTACTCTGATTTGGATTGGGAGGTCACTTACTAGACGATACATAAAGGTTGGTTAGAGCAAGAGCTTTAGAAATATGTAATCTAGTTATTGAAGGTAGAGGTAGAATGATATCAGCTCATAGATGCCAATAGAGAGCTTATAGGAAAGTTGCAAGAAGCTGGACAGATGATGAGGTACAGTTTCCAGCAGGAATTGCAAGCTGATTGTCATTTGAAGAAACAAAAAGATGGGGTAGAAGCACTTTTACCAGTGAAGCCGTCTCTTGTAGTAGCATCTGTACCATGTACTAAAGCCCCACCACAATCAGGGATGCCTTTCACAACCCACCTTCCCATTAATCATTTTTAAGTTGTAAGAGAGTTCGTACTGACAGGGATGCCAGCATTTTTAGACAGATGGGATAGTTATAATCAGTCAAATTGTAATCAAATGTTTTGTGTTTTGCAAATGTAGTTGAACACAATTTTGTGCACTTAAATGTGTTGGCACGTGTAGTTTATCTGATTAATTTTTGGTTGGTACCTTAGAGATTTTGGTCTAATCAACACCCCTCTTGGTTGCCCAACATATATGTAAATGATAAAAGTCAGGGAAGGGAGCTCTTATATTGTCATATTCTCCCTGTACCATAGCTATTTGACGTACAATACTTACAAAGTTATATCCTTAAAGTTGCGTTTATTTCATTTCCATATGTGCAATCTCTGCTATGTTTATTTTATTTATTTTGCTGTTGGGTTCTCTATTGATTTTGCAGAAGAAAAAATAGCGATTACTTGCCAACTGGTTGTGCTGCTGATCCAATTTGGATTGGATTGCTGGTTTTTTTTCTGATTGCTGATATGATTCTTGAGGCTGGTTTAGTTGCAAAATAAATCACGTTTTTTTTCCAAAACATCACAACCAAATTGAACGTTTTTTTGTGGGGGAAAACAGTGATATATTTGCAATTAAACCGGTAATTTCAATTTGGCTACTAAATACTCACTTTTTGAAATTTCAATTGAAACCTCATTTGTATATTGCAGATTTGGATTTTGCCAAAGTAACCAAACGTTGGATTGATTAGGGCACACTTAAGGGCACTTATTCTTCACTGAATATTTGTTTTATTTTCATTCAGTTAGGGCCTAACTATTGCTTTATAGCTTTGACACTCAATGTTTTTTAGAAGCGATAAAATTATGCTAATTGGCATGCACTATGGAGATCCCTGTGGACCTGACAGCCTTAATTTGGGCTTGGTTGTGGGGGCTCAGCTCCTTGACCTCAGCTTGTATTGTGGCAGGGTGCTGACAGGGGGTGCTGCCTGTCAATCCTGTTGGAAGCTGCCATCTCCAGAACCTGCTTTAGAATTAAAAACCAAAATTAAAAAATGTTTTGGGCTGCGCCTGATGGAAAAGTAATCTTTGTTTTCCTTTATTTTACTTGAAATAACAAAAATACTGCTTTTTTCTTCTTTTTTTAATGAATTTTCAGTACCTTCTAATTTCCTGGTCTTTTCCTGTTTAAATCCTGAGTAATTGAATTACAGTCATACTTTTGGTTTGCTGAGTCAGTCTCTATACCAAGTAATGGGACTATGATTGACACAACACAGTTATTGTGCTGAATTGTGCATGTTCATCATGAAATTTTTTAAGATGCAAATGTATTTCTGATTTGAAGATATTCTTTCTGTCAATATTCCAAACCACTAAGCAAAACAAAAAAGTTGAGTTCTTTTCTGATAAGGGCATCATTAAAGACTTAGATGATCGTTGGTGGCTTCCACAAAATTTCATGGTAAAAGATTATATTAACGTTATGGTTATGGTTCATCTTGTATGCATGTGCTTATTCCTCACACTGATGATAAAATAAATTGTGGCATGAGTTTGCTTGGAAAGTGAATTTCAAAACATTACAATACATGGATAGGAGTTTAGTCAAAGGCTTACAATCTGTTGAGAATCTAAGGCTGAACATAAGTTGTGTTTATGGCAAACATCTTATGGTCATATTTGATCATGGCAGACCTTTGAAAGCTCATCAAACATTTTAGCTGGTTTATAGTAGTTTCATTGGTGCTTTTTAGTCAAAAGAGGTACATGGACACACATTAATGAAATCTCTAAGAGATTGTGAATTATTACTTGAAGAGGAAAGATGAAATCTTTCATTGTTGAGTTAAAAGATTTCCTTGAGAAGGAAAGTGGCTTGTTTTCTGATGAAAACTCTTATAGGAAATAATGGAGGTGAATATGTTGGACTTTAATTTGTCTGTGTACAGAATGGCGTACAAAGGCAAGTTATTGTCCCAAACTCCACAGAGGAATGCTTTTTCTGAAAGAAAAAATAACTAAAGGCACTTATGAAAATGGCTAGGTGTACGATCTACAGCAAAAATTACCACTGAAAATTTGGACTAAAGAAATTAGTTTTTTTGCCTGTCTATTGAATAAAATTCCTACTAAGGCATTTAAGCCTGTTACGGCATTAGATAGAAAGCAGTATGGAAAGCCACTGTGGATTTGCTTTATATTTCCATATAACTGATGGAAAATGGAAGGAGCTAGAGAGAGATTAAAATGCATGATTGTTGGCTATACCCTATATAATGAGCGGTTAAGAACCTACAGCTCTATTATCTTGAATTTAGAGGTTTCTTAGATGTGTTTCATTTTCAATGCAGATGATTGAATATAATAGTATTATTCTGTTGGTTTCATTAATAAGTTTCTGCAACCTTTCATTGTGTTGTTTTGTAATTTGTATAATATTGCAAATTTTTAGTTAGGAGACGGTCTTACAGTTTGATCTTTGTTAGTAACTTGCATGCTTCATCTGTTCACTTAATTTCATATTTGTCCAAATAATTAACAATAAAAATTAAAGAAATGAATTATAACAGGGCAATCTCCTAACACTGATGTCTTCACTTTCAGCTGTATCACATGCGGAGAATCTGCATTACATTGCCCTGGTCATTGTGGTCATATCGAGCTTGTATTGCCCGTGTACAATCCTTTGCTCTTTAGGATTGCTGCAAAGTTCATGAACTACATGTGCATATTCTGTCATCATTTCAAGCTGGAGAAAAAAAGGGTACAATCATGACTCCAATCTCAGAATTTTGTGGTTGAAATTTGTCCAGATTTCAGATTTTCTGGATGGAACATTTTTTAATAAAGAACAAAACAAGTTCCAAGGAAAAGTTGCACAATGCATCTTCTTTTAGCTTTCCTTTGTTTGACGTATTGTCTAGTTCTGAAGTATGACAACTAAACTGGTGCTTATTATTACCTACCTTCATGTTTGTGTCCTAGATTAATAAATATGCTGAAAAGCTGGAGCGCATTGTAAATGGGGATGTGATTGGGGCTAAGTGTCTGGATGATGTGAATGTGGGAGATGATTTGGATAAGGGTTTGTTATCTGAAAACAGTAGCAAACAATATGCTATTGATGAGAAAAAGACACATACTACAGCCTGGCAGTCTGAAAGACGCCCTTGGACATCACTTCAACTTGCAGAGGCTAGGGCAACCTTGAATGCCTTGATGGGGGATCTGAAGGGGCGTAAATGTGATAACTGTAAAGCAAAAGTTCCAAAAATTAAAAGTCATAGTTTTGGAAGTTTGTATCAGGTATTGCATTTTGTCATGTGTGTATTATCTTTTGTCTAGTTGTCCTATAAAGTTGCATATGCAATAGCATAAAATATGTCCTAGCATAGAATCTACTTCAACATTTCATATTTGCAAAATGCAATCTTTCCTGAATTTTTTTGGGATAAAATATTTATTTGTTTAGCAGCTATTGTGATATTGTGTTACATACCGCTTTTCTGTTGTTTTATTTATCTTGAAATTTACTTGTTCCTAGTTTTTACATTCAACCTTTTGAGATAGTATTGTGGTGTCTAGAATAGTACAAATACATGTGGGCAGCCTTAAAATGTGATGGAAGATATTTAACTGTATTGAAATTGTAAACATGGCATCAGGCTTTCAATATTTTGATCTTAAACTTAGATACAAGAGTGCACTGTAATTCCATAGAAAGAATGAACACATTTTTGATTTATTGCCATAGTTTTGCTCATGTTTGGATCATGTTGATTTAAACTTGATGTCTGAGTGAATATGATGTATTAGTTTATGTTATGTCTTTGTAGGGTGCATACTTTAATTGTGAAGGAATTGCTACCTATTGCATTTTAATATTGCATTCTTGAAATTTGAAAGAACATTTATTGCCTAGAGTCAATCCTAGGTTTGCACTGGAGTTATAATTGTTTATTTAAATAGAATATATACATATCTGCAAATTAAAGGGTGTTTGTAGTTTACGATTGTGCTCTCTATCCCTATGAAGTACTAAATTCCAAACCTGTGTCATGATTGGAAGGAAGCTTTGAAAAGTAGCAGCATCACTGCAAATGCAATGAATGAATTGAACCTGGACCTTGCTCCTTCATTTGGAAAACAATCAAAAGGAGCTGATGTTGTGGTAGGTGGCAATGATCCAAAGGAATTTCACACCAGTAGTGGAGCATCTGAAAATCAGATTATGAGTGATGATATTATAGATCCTTCAGAGGCAGAGGTGTCTGATGCTACATTGGAGAAAGCTCCTAGAATCAGAGGTCTAAAGAAACAAAAACAATCTAAGAAGGATGCAGATTCTGGATTGAAGAAGGATAAAGAAAGATTGTTGAAGGAAAGATATCTCACACCTTTAGAGGTGTGATTTTTTAACAGCCCTGATTTATTCTTAGTGTTGTTTAATTTTAGCCTTGCTATTTGCACCTGGACTAAGGTTTTGTTTGAATAAGGTCCTGAAGGGTACTGACAGATTTTTTTTCTTTTTTGTTTCTTGGGATTGGGTTTCTCATAGTTGTGTCTTGATCTGAGTTTTTTTGTTTGGAATTATATATTCTGAACAGGTGAAAGAGCATCTTAAGCTATTGTGGGAGAATGAATCTCATATCTGTTCGCTTATTTGGGATATACAACAAGAGAAGAGAAAATCTTGGGGCAAATCTCCGAGTTATTTGATGTTTTTCTTGCATGCTCTCCTTGTGCCACCTAGCAAATTTCGACCACCTAATAAGATGAATAATATGGTATGTGTGTTTATCTGAGCATACAATGTGGATGATATTCCATTTGTGAACATTGTTCATAGGCAGATACATGGATCGATTTACATTAATAATAGTTACATTTATTGATTTTAGCATTTGATTCTTCTATGTTTGTTTTTTATATGATATATCTGTAATTTTATTGAGGTAGTGGAATATTTAGAGTAAACTTGTCAAGAATTTGCATTCATACTTTCCGCTTCAAAGGATTGAGATGAGTTTTAGTTCCAACTTCCTGTGACAATTCCCTTTAATAGCAATAGGTGACTCTTTCTCTGATATTTGGCGGTGGCCTCTATGTCCTCATAAATTCTTTTCGTTTCTGTTCATATAAATTGGTTATGCTTTCCCTGACATTTGGCATCTACTTCTTGATATATTCTCTTATCTACAAGAATTGTTGTATTTGGTTTAAGATTAATACTGGCAAACACAGGAATAAACACACTTAAGAACTTAACTCACAACTTTATCATTAAGTCTACGAAGGATTTCTATAGACATATCCTTACCGCATCTTACTTCTCTTAATCACTTCCTATTCTAATTTTCTACGTGAATACGCTCCTAAGATACATTAAATCCTAGCAATCACTTTCAAATTAATTGGTTTAATAAATTTAACCTATCTACCAAACTAACTGTGTGATGATCTCTAATTAGGATAGGAGCCTTTTTAAAGAAAACTGCAATAGCTCCTCTGTGGAAGCATAAAGATAATGGCTCTTGCCTGTAAATTTCCCATCGAGAATCTTCTGAGTCTGTACTTGTAAAGTGAGAAACATAAAGCCATAGGCATAAAGGCAATTTTTGCAATGTTTTTGTAATGAGGGGGATATAGGTTTTAATTGTGCAGTGCATTCTGTAGGCCACAGCAATGAAGATTCTTATTTTTTCTTTTGTAATTTTTCATTGCACAACTTTGTCAAACTTTTAAATAAATATTTTCTGGAATGGCAGCACAAGTAAGGAAACTGTAGAGTATGTGGTGCAAGATTTTGTCAACCATAAATTTCAGGATTTAAAAGCTAAAGGTTTATGGATTTTTCCTTATGACTATATCATAAATAGGAAATAATTGTTGTCTGAAACCTAATAAAAGAAGTTTGTGATGTTTTATGAGTTGAAACAAATGTTCTATATGTGCTCAACTCTGTTCATACCTGTATTATGAGAAATGTCAATTCTGGGTGGGGACTCATTGATCTCAATCAGAGGCAGCCTCAGTGGGGCCATAGCCTTGAGTCATGGGTTCATCAGGTCTATTTTTTAATAAAAAATGAGGATAATACCCTAAAGCCACAAATGAATAAATAGCAACATAAATCCTTTGAGTTTGCACCTTAAGCTGTCATGTCTTGTTTTCAAATAATTTGTTAGTGGACCCAAGGGCCGTTCCTAAGTCCTGTGAGCTAAGGCAAGGCTTAAGTATTGTTCGCTGTCATCCCCCAAATGCCTGCCAATGTGTTAGAAGCTTGAAAGGTCTCAAAAGTTCCAAGTGTGGGAGGTTTTGTGTTAAAAGAAACTTGTTAAAAGAAACTTCTAAGTGTGTGTAAGTTGTTAGAATTTCGGAGTTTCCCTTCCTAGTATACCTATTCCATGGTTCTCTCGAGACCTTGACCCCTTGCATTGTTTCCTTTCCACATCAGAGTTTCAATCTTACCCTTGCCTAGGTACCTAGTATTCCTTATCCTTGATCTTCGATGCCCCGATCTCGACATCACATTCACCTGTTCCCTGCTCTTTCCCTTGCATTGTTGGAGTTTCGAACTTGTCCTTATTGGTATCTCTTTTGCTTGAACCTCGACTCTCCAACTTTTTCACTAAATTACTCTTCAGAGCCAAAGGTTCAAACTTACTTCTATTCAAGTGCCTATTCCTTGTCATCCCCAAACTCCAAAGTCTTAACAATTCTTTCTATATATCTTTTCTGAGTCGGAGTTTTGGAATTTCCTCTACTTAGGTACTTGTTCTTTGCTGTCTTTGAACCCCAAACTTCGACATTTTTCCCTATGCATCCTTTTGGAGTTGGACTTTCACTCATCCCCATACTCGAGTACCTTTTCCATGGTACCATTGAACTTCAATCCCCAACACTTATACTATGTTATCTCATCAGGATCGCAAGATCATGTATGATCTTATTTGGATACCCAATATGCCATACTCCCAATCTTTGATCCCTAATATGTGGTACCAGTTATGAGGCATCCCTTACCCCAATCCTTGAAACTCAGATACTCCTACCTATTGCATTGTTTGTTTCCACTTACCTCCCTACATGACCTAGGTTGCCATTATTGTCTTGATTGGATGCCACAGTTACTCTAGAAGAGTTTTCTTGCCCAAAAACAGCTGTTCATCTTAGGGGCACAAATTCTAACCATTAATGCAACGATTAGGGTTTCAAACCTCGATGGTCCTCATGCCATCTCCAGGCTGCTATTTTGGTGGATTTTGTGGGCTCTTCCTCAGCCGACATACCAAAATCTAACGGCACCATTAATGTAGAGGGCATTTGTAGATCACCAAAAACATTCTCCCATACCTCTGTGGTACATCTAGGCACACATGGGCATGATCTCAAGGGTGATTCAAGGGAAAATGATGCTTGACAGGTATAGCCATTTTCTGCATGTAGTGTCCCCTTTTGGAAATGAGATATTAATAATAAATAATAATAAAAACTTAAATAAATAAATAAATGTGTGTATATATATATATATATATATAATCAAAAGTCAAGGGGCATGTGAAGAGTCATCACTATTGAAAGAAAAAAGATATATGAGATACACTGAACAAGGAGAAGAACCGTATGAATAATACATCTTTTATTATCTGATTATTACTCCTTTGGAGCATGGAACTGCATTACATTTAAGTTAAGGACGGAAACCCTCATGGCAGAAATGAAATGACAAAAACCCTTTTATTTTCCTTCTTGAGTTTGTGGATGAAAAGCCCTGACTCAGGCAGATTAAGAAATTATTTACCAAGGGCATTAAACTGTTGTAGACTTGAAGAAAATTAACAATACTACAGAAAATAATACTTGATATAAGATTGGGCAGATTTCTGAGTATCCAAAGCAATTTAATAAATTTAATTTTGACAGTAATTATTAAATCAATAAGTTAAAAATCAGGAATTTTTTTAATAATCAATTGTGCAAGTTTATATTCTGTGTATTAGGGCTTGAAACTAAAAGAATTAAAAAGGGGACATTACAATTGGTATTAGAGCTGTGATCCTGCCAGCTTGCAGGGTAAAGCTAACATGTTAGATGCATTCTAATTACAGAGACTTGAAAGTGTACAAGGAAGATAAAGATGAAAAGTTTTATAAAGGCCCAATACAACAATTTTCAGCCAAAGTTCTTACAAAAGTAAGAAGACATAGATTTTGTTCAAGACTTATTGATAGAAATACAGAATGACAAAGAAAGGTGCAAACTTGAGGCCCTCAAAATCTTTGACCAATATCAAATGTTGCCAAATAATTTCGAAGATAGTGTTCCCTTTGATGAGTACTTGGAGGCACTTGGGAACCATTATCCCGACAAAAGAGGCCTGTAAGAATACATAAGGAAAATGGCTAAGGAGGAGATCAAGGAACAAGACTCAAAAGAATCAATTTTGATAGAAGAAACAAAATCCAAATCAAAATCAGAATCACAAGAAGTTGGTAAATCCAAGGAAGAAGGGCCAGAACTAGAGCTACAAGAAAATGAACAAACTAATGAGCAAGAACAAGAGGAACCTAAAAAGCAAGTGTAAGATAAAGATTCTTTGGTAGGAGAAGATGTTTTATTGGTTTCTAATGATGGCATGTGTCACCAAAATATCAATGAAGGGAAGACAAAAAGGGTTCCACTTGTTGAATGGGAAGAGTTCAAGTTGAAGGAAGATGCACTAAATCATGCACCATCTTTCAAACTTCCTCATGACGAGTCATTGATTGATTTTCAAAAGAGCATTGAGAATGAATATGCATTTGAGAAAGGACATTTCGATTAGCCCAAATTCAGAAGTTTTTGGTGACAAAAATGAAGGTGTCGAAGATATCTCAACAATTTCTTTTTTGGCAAATGAGGAAGTAAACACATTAGAGCCACAAGTTAAAGAAAAGGTTTTAGTAGTTATTATAGTTGGTTTTGAGCATGTGGAAATTGTTAGATAAACAACGAATGATAAGCAATTTGGTAATGTTGACATTAATTGGGAAGCAAAAATGAGGGATTCCAAAGATAATTGTTTAGAACTATGCCAATATGAATGGTCTAAACAAGAAGCTGATTTTCAATTTGATAGTAAGAAAAGTTTTCAATTTTTCCACTAGGCTGTATGTAGATAATCTGCTTTTTGAAATGGATGCAAAGAGGTTTGTCCATTGGGATAACCCACTTTTTGAAATAAAGGCAAAGACATCTTGGTTCAAGTTTCACAACTTGTGATGATACGAAAATAGCGTAGCGGATGATTAATGGTGAAATGGTTCTTCATAAATAACACCCCAGTAGAAAGTTAGAAGTTGTAGGGACAAAGCAATTAGTAGAGTTGGGTATGACTCAGGAAGAGTTGCAAGACTGTGAATTATCAAGCAAAATTGTTTGAAGACAAGAAAGACAAAGTTGTTCAACAAGACTTAGCAACAGATAGGCAGTTAATAAAATACTTTGCATCATAATATTTCCAAGATTGATTTGGGATCTTGGTATCTCCAAGAAGGACTTAGTCAAGTAAAGAATTTTTTGGGACATCTTAGTTTGCGATTTCTTGAGGACAAACAATCTTGGGAAGGGCGTTCTGTAATGTCCTCTTTTGGAAATGAGATTATAATAATAAATAATAATAATAGTAAATTAAAATATATAAAAATAAATAAATAAATATATATAAAATATAAAATTAAAATTTAATATAATCAAAAGTCAAGGGGCATGTGAAGAATCATGACTATTGAAGGAAAAAGATATATAAGAGACTCCAAACAAGGAGAATGAGAACCATATGAAGAATGCATCTTTTATTATCTGATTATTACTCCTTTGGAGCATGGAACTGCAGTTCATTTAACCTGAGGACAAAACCTCTAATGGCAGAAATTAAATGATGAAAACCCTTTTATTTTCCTGAGTTTGTGGACGAAAACCCGTGACTCAGGCAGATTAAGAAATTATTTACCAAGGGCATTAAACTGCTGTAGACTTGAAGAAAATTGACAATGCTACAGAAAATAATACCTGCTATAAGTCTGGGCAGATTCCTGAGTATCCGAAACAATTTATTAAATTTAATTTTGACAGTAATTATTAAATCAACAAGTTAAAAAATCAGGAATTCTTATTAATAATCAATTGTGCAAGTATATATTCTTTGTGTTAGGGCTTGAAGCTAAAAGAATTAAATAGGGGACATTACATTGCAGCATACCAATTAGGGGATTGTGAAATTTAATGCAAAGCTTGACATCCTTCTCTGGGTCTTAAGGACCCAAAAGACTTCATTTGAATAATCAATCATTTTTACTCCCAAAAACCTTTATTGACATTGTTTTCAGCCTCGTTTTCAAGCAATCAGATTTGAGGATGAAAATCCTTGGATTTGCCGTAGATCAAAGGATGAAAACCCTTCGGTTTTGAGAATTGGAGGAGAAAACTCCATTTGGTTTTGCATGATAATTTCATCTCTAGATTGCGAATGTCCTTCATGAGTTGTAAGTTCCAGCTATCACAAGTTTGTGTAATTGATGGTTGTTTGTTTTAGTTTTCAATATAGTATTTTCAGCTTGTGATGTGTTATTGTAGCAGTGTATGGTAATGTGTTTTAATAACCGTTTACTATAAGGAAAGGTTCTGGAATATATTCCCCCTTGTTGGCTTCATTTGTAATCTAGGTTTTGAATGTAAATGTTTTTGATTAAATAAGATGGGAAAGGCCCCAAAACCTTACATATCACCAGAAGAAAACCAACAGTCGAAAGATAACAAAATAGAAAAGACAACAAAGAGCGCTGGTAGAAGTTTAGAACTATTGGGCCAGACCTAAACAAAACACAGACTCCTGCAGAATAATACAACACACAAAAGAGCAACATGAATATCACCCAGACCCAAACAGAGAGATCAACCTTTATAATTCTGGACTAGGGAATCTCAGTCTTTAATTTTCTTTTTTAAGGTCCTCTTCCAGTTGGTAGCACCAGTGGTGAGCTGATCCTCTTTCCTTTTAAGTTTCGTTTTAGAGGAAAGGAGTTCCTCTTCCTTAGTCTGCTTGCGTTTGTTGAGTATAGCCTAGACAGTAAACACACATGAGACAGCCCTCCTCATCATGTTGTCAGTGAATTGCACCATTTGAATTATGGCTTTCTCCATGTTCATGAGCTTGTTCTGGTAAGTATTCGTGATATCATACAGATTGTTCCACTTTTCAATACAACTGTCACAAATGTGATTTTTAGCAACTATTTCCTCAAGCTTGTCCAGCCTATTATGTAGACTATTTAAAGTTTCATTACCCTCAGGAAGGGCCTCCCTATCCTAGAATTTTCCACTGCCCTCATCAATATTATCTTCCACCATCTCTTCACAATTTCTGTCCTCTTCATTATCCCCCTCAGTAATGTTATCAGTAGAGGCGCTATTTTTAGAGGTAAACATATCTTCCCAATAAGGCTGAGAGCCCTCATCCTCACCAATCGCCCTCCTTGGAAGGGGAATCGGATAGAACATCATGAACAGGCTCAGTGGTAGGATCAACATCCTTGTCTTTATAATTTTTCTCCTTAACAACAGCACCAGCCAAGAATTTGGCTAACTGGGCAGATTGCTTCTCCCACTTACCAGCATGAACATAAACTTTTTCAAGCATGTCATTATCCTTTGGGACAAAGGGTTCAAACTCAGCACAGATATCCAGCTCAGTTTCTCCAGATTTAATCTTCACATTTCTATTTGCTGTATTAGAAGGAGAAACAGGCCCACCCTTGGGCTTTTTGAGTAACAGAAGAATCTGTTCTGGACCTGACCCAGAGTCTAGGTTTTTATAAGATCTGGGTAAAGTATTCAAACCTGAACACTATTAGCAGAGGATTTGAATAATAGTTGCCTTAATATTTTGTCGGGTACATGACATAAGCTGAAACTGTTAGTACATATTGATGTCTTGAATTTGCAGGAATTTTTGCCCTCGGCTCTTGTTTGGTGTCTTTGGCTTTGCATTTAGCATTTTCAGTCTCTCCAAACTTCATACAGGTTTCTATGGGCATAAATTTCTGGTCGGTTTTACAATTTAAAATAAAGAGCAAGCAAAGGCAGTAAGTGGCAAAAAGGAATGATAAATGGGCCATTTGAGAAAGTCTATCACTGTGTACTAAGAGCTTTCTGTGCTGTGCCTATTGGAGGAGCAATGTCTTTCACGTATAACTTTTAACAATCTAGAACGATATATGTGGTATGTAGTTGATCATTGCAAGGTATTAGACTTTAGGCACATATTTAAGCAGTTGGATAAATTTTATGGTACCTAATTTTTGTTAGGTGGTCATAGTATTTTGATTGTAATGTTCCATTGTTTTCTGATATGTAAATTGAGGATTCTATAGGGGTCCTCATCTCTTTAAAATAAAAGCATAAGTAAAATATGGGCCGTTGAAACTATGATAAGGCCAAAGGCATAAATGAACAATGATAGATAAAACTGTCAAGTCTGCAAGCTTGGCCTAAGGCAAAAACAGCAAACAAGATGACAGACCGATCATATCCCTAAACATAACTGCTATGGAAAGAGCAGAATAAAGAAACTAAGTCGATAGAGTGGCATGGGTCTTTATTTGCTTCCTCCTTAGCTGCCACCTGTACTTCTGGCTCATGAAAATTGTGCTTAGCAGGATGAGAGATGACACTTTTTCAAAATAGCTGGCAAGGTGTAAAGGCTTGATATTTCAAAACAACTTTCCTTTAAAATGACATGCAGGATATCCATGCACAGGGTCAAATCAGCATGCTTTTTAAAAAGAGAATGATAAGTTTTTTGGAGCTCAGCAAACTCTAATTCTAACAATAAATGATCAGGGGCTGTGTCAACCTTGATCAATCCTTGCTCAGAACTGTTGCAAAACTGGACATTGTTTTTGTTGGGCAGAACTTGACCAAGGATCCATTCCTTTGTTTCAGAGTCTGATGACCTGGCACTTAGCTTATTGATATAATCCTTTGAAGTGGGCGTTGTGGTTCAAAGTACTCCTTTATTACACAACCTATCCTCTCCCAAAATCTCCTTGACAAATTTTAATGTTACAACATTGGGGATGCGAAAATTCTATGAACATTCGATCAGAGACAATGACAGTACGTGAGAATCCCTCGAAGGAACTCCGCCATTCATGTTAGCAGACTGCTGATAAAGCACAGAAACAACTTGCAAAAAATCCTGAACATAACACAATGGGAATGAAAATGGAGATGCTACTGTTTAGCAGCTAATTGCATGCTTAATAAAAATGGAGAGGCTAGTGTTTAGCAGCTCATTGCACGCTTAAAGGCCAACTGACTTGTATGAAACATTATGAAGTCATGCAGGAGGTATCCACTTGAGATTTCAGAACCACCTTCCTTCAAAATGATATGCAGGTTATCCATGTACATGGCCAACTCAGCATTTTAAAAAGAGAATGAGAAGTTCTTTGGAGCTCAGCAAACTATAATTCCAACAAGAAATAATCAGGGGCTGCCTCAACCTTGAGCAATCCTCTCTCAGAACTGTTGTAAAACAGGACATCGTTTTGTTGGGCAGAGTTTGACTGAGGATCGATTCCTTTGTTTCAGAGTCCAAGGACCTGGTGTTTAGCTTATTGATATAATCCTTCAAAATGGAGGCTGCGATTCAAAGTTCTCCTTTATTACACAACCCATCCTCCCCCAAAATCTCCTTGACAATTTTTAATGCTGCAACATTAGGTATGCAGAAAATTCTACGAAGATGCATTGGAGACAATGGCACTATAGAGAGAATCCCTTGAAGGAACTCTGCCAATCATGTTAGAAGACTGCTGATGAAGCACAGAACAGCTTACAAAAAATTCTGAACAGAGCACAATGGGAATGAAATTGGAGATACTACCATTTAGCAGCTGATTTCACATGTAAATGACAACTGACTTGCATGAAACATTATGACGCAAAGTTGCCGAATTGGGTATGGGTACGGGTACGTGGGTACCATACACTGGTACGGCAGATTTTTTTTTTTTGGGGGGTATATATATATATATATATATATAGCCTAAAAACAAAATTAAGTTTAGAATGTCATATACCAATGCATATGCTAAACAAAACAATGGAAAATTTCAAATTATGAAACATAATATACTATTTAAATTCAGTGTTCAATATCAAAAGGATCAAACTTGAATGTCATGATAGATAATCATTGTTTAACATTTAAATAATACAATTAGTAATCAATTCACTAATCTGCATCATATGGGTCATCATCAAGACCAAGATCATCATTAACATTAACATTGGATGATGGAACCCCATTGCCACTTGCACTAAAAGTATGCTGGCTACTTGACTCCTCAAAAATTGATGATTGTGCAACAAAAGAAAGATCCAGGTCAGTTCACTCCGGTTTTACATCCCACAACTTTGTTGCCCCTTCCTTGTACTCATCATCTTTGTGAGTAAGAAGACACAAGTTGGAATGAACAAAAACTAGCTCCTCTGCTTTGCTTGATGCCAATCGATTGCGTTTCACTGAGTGGATCAAGGAGTATGTACTCCAATTCCGTTCAATTGAAGAAGAACTAGCAACCTATTGAAGCAAATGGAGAGCTCTCATTAGAGTTGTTAAATTAAGTATTTTGTAAATCAAGCTTCAAATTTGAAAGTGACACATTTTAAATGATAATCATAAAACCAAATTTGAAATTGTAAAAATTCAAAAGTTGTGATAAAATTTTTATTGCAAGAACTTGGAGACGTGGCAATTTGTGGCCGTTGAGGTACCACCAAGAGTGAGCATCCTTCCTATATTTGTCACGAAGAGCAGAAACACTTTGACCATGAGAGGTAACAAAATCTACAAATTCATTTGTAATTGCATCTTCCATATCGAGATCAAGGAAAAGTTTAGTAAGGGCTTTCCTAAACCCTTTGTTGACTTCTTTATCACGCTATGGTGGCACTCTTGTTGGCATAGCAAGGATCTCTTCATTGTAACATTTGGGAGTCAAAGCAAAGGCAAGAAAATGGATTGGGGTGGTCATTTTGTTCCACTACTCAAGACAAATTGATTGCACCTCTTTAAAGAAGGTTTCTTCAGGATCTTGCTCTTTTGCATTTATGATGGATTTCATCTTCTCAAGCATTGAGTCAATGCCATCATAAACCTCCCACAAGCATGGCTTATCCATGTCAGTAAAGTGTATCATACTCATGATGGGCTTGGTGAAACTAAGAAGATATTCCAGCCGATCCCACCAAGAGTCATCTTTTGTTTTATATTTTCTACCCTCTCAATGTTTGATTGCCTCCATATAGACCATGATTGGCTAATGACCATACCAGAAAGCACCTCTCACACCTTCACAAATTGTCTCAAGATGATTGTGTTGGATGCAGATCTAGTCTTAGGTACCTATTAGAAAATAAAAATTAAATAATTAAAAACAATGAAAACTATATATATTTTTTAAAAATAAATTACTAAAGTAAAACATAAAATCAAAAAATTGCATAGTTTGAAATTTGAGTTACCTTCAGTAGCTGTAGTCGTGAGAATGATCTAAAAATAGCTCGTGACATGTGGTGATTTGTTATGAACATGTGGATCTCTTCATCTTCAATATAGTCTTGTTTTATTCAATCTATTTTTGTACCCAACTTTTGTAGCATCAGGTTGAGTGAATGCACGACACAAGGTGACCAAAATATATGTGAGAATCGTGTTTCAACTAACATACTAACAACTCTACAATTCTTCACATTGTTCGTTATAAATTGGACAACATTTTGAGGACCCACTTCATTAATGCACTGTATAAGGATGTTAGCAATAAATTGTGCATCTTTCACCCACCCCTCACAATCCACAATTTTTAGAAACATTGCCCCTTTAGGGAACACTGCAGTCACATTAATTAATGGTTTATTTTTTGCATCCTTCCATCCATCGGAAATAATAGACACTTGTTTCTTTCCATGACGCCTTGATGGGAGATAATGAAGCTTCTATATGTTTGACCTCCCTTGACAATAAAGTGCTACACACCTTCTGATAACCTGGGTTTGTGTACCCCTTTGGAGCTTCATAAATTTTTCTTACCATGTCTCGCCATTAGGGTGAGTGAACAACATTGAAAGACAAACCGTTTGCATAGAGGCATCTTGCAATAGTTTGGTTAGTAATATCTTTGGCATCATTATTAAATGCTCTCTCCAATCATTGATCTCTTTGAAATAGTAGCCTCATTTTCATTTCTACTCAACCAATCCTTAATTCCATAATATATATATTGAACCAATCCTTAATTCCATAATATATATAGAATTGGGGATGGAGAAGGGAACATCATTTAGATGTAGGGCACTGGTGTATACTGTATATTAATAATTGTATGGAATTATTTCATTTAAAGTTTAAATACAGCTACCAGGCGATAATTAAGAGACAGTGAACTCGAGTTTCCTTCTGACTATGTTTTAGGTGTATAAACACACACATACACAGCAGTCATGTTCTGATAACTGATTGTGGCTGAATGTGTTATGATAACAAATTGTGAGGTAACCAAATCTAACATTCAGTGCAAATTTAAAATCAATTCCCATGTGATGTTATTGTAAAAACTAAAAGGAGACAATATGTACAAGGATGTATATTGTGTTAAGACAGGGAAAGGAAATAAAAATTGCATTGTCTATTTTTTTGTAAAGATTATTTTCCTGAAATTATTCTTCTCTGATATATATATATATATATATTATTTTTTGTGAAATTATTTTTCCTGATATTATTTTACCTTCTTGTTTTCCAGTTATTAGAGCATCCACAGAACATTTTATATGGTACAGTCTTACAGTCAAACATTGCTCTAGCAGAGGCAATAAAGGCAGAAAAAGATGGCAGCCATTCACTTAATGTTGTACAGGCCACAAATAAATGGATAAGTCTCCAGGATTCTGTGAATATGCTTCTGGATAGCAGCACTGCAAATAGTATGTACTTCACTGTTTTATGATTTTTTAGAATAATTTAGAATTATTTGTAATTTTATGCTGTATTGATTGTGTCACATACAATAAACAAATGGGATGTACTAGAGGCTGTACTGATGTTCTCTTCCTATTAGTCTTTATTGGTGTTCTATTTCTAAGAATCTATAGTTTTCTTTTACCTAAGTTTTAATGGAATAAGACACGGACATTTATAGATTCTGATTGTGGTTTGTTAGAAGATGGGTTGTTAGAACATTTGACCTTAAAGTACAAAATTCCATGTCGTTAATGTCAACCAGAGGCAGTTTTATAGTACAAGTGTCATGCCCCAGCCATAAACCACAAAACTCCTGATCACAACCTGCACAGGGATTAAAAATAATTGCTGTCCAAGGATGACTTAAAAAGGAAGCAATGCAGCGATTCCATATTACTATAAAATAGAGCTAATATAAGGATGACTTTAATTAAACCAAAGGCATTACTGACTTTAATTAAACTAAAGGAAGCGCTTGGATTAGGGAGGGGTACATCCTTTGTAAGGGGTACACTGATTATTAAGGTTGTGACTATTCACCCCACCATTAATGATATATAGGGAGGTGGAATCATTTTGTGAAAGGCATCAATTAGGCAGATTGGATAAAGGGAAATAAGAATTTGAAATTATAAGAGATTTAGTGGAATAAATATTATTTTAGCAAGAATATTATTGGGAAGTAAGGTTAAAAATATAATTAAGAATAACTAGTATATATATATAATGCATTATAATTGCATAATGAAATGATATATGATTAACGATTGATAGAATAAGATTCTTCTAGCAATCTTTTTTGAATTTATAAAAAGTGTTTACAAATAGCGAGGTCAATCAACCTTCCGGGTTCATGAGATGGGAAGTACTGACTTTGCCTTCATTAAGCACACCACCCCAAGATGCAACGCTCGTGGGCTGGGAGGCGAATGAGTGCCCCCAGGCTTGATCAAGGAGGATGGAGTGCCTCCAAGGTGGACCGAGGGATGGTGTGAACTTGAGATCTTGCCATGCTTGTACATACTCTTGGGCTTGAGAGAGACTTCGAGTACACCACTCCCGAGATGCAACGCTCTTGGGCCGGGAGGCATATGAGTGCTCCTGAGCTTGAGGATCTTCTCAAGTACTCCACCTCGAGATGGATGGACAAGGATCCACCCATGCTCTTGCAATACAAGAACAACCATCCTTGAGGTTGCGATTTGTAAATATTTTTAGTGAATTCCTAATATGATTGGTTATTGGAATATGCCTTGGGCTAATCATTAATGATGTTAAGTTATTTGCCATTCAAATGCTAATGATGATATGAACCATAGATCTAACCATTATGATGTTTTGGCCATGGTGTATGGTTCTCAATGTTAGACTATTTTATGTATTAGTTTGAATATAACCATAAAATTGATACTTGTTATTACTAATACGAGTTTTTAGTGTTTATTATTGTTTTGCAATCCTAATCAAGGAACATCCCAAAAGGGGACATTACAATTGGTATTAGAGCTTTGATCTTGCCAGCCTGAGGATAAAAAAAAGTATATGCCTTGGAGTTTCAAACCAAGGCTATGAGACCTACATGTTTATAAAGTACCCTTCCCAGAGTGTAGCGTTTTTTCGATTGTTTTTCAGTTTGATAGATGAAACATTTTATCAAACTTACAACATTGCATTGCATATGAATGTATTAATGTGGTTGAAAACATATCGTACCAAAGTGAACTAGAAATCCCCTTATTCAACCCACCTCTATGTGACATCAAAGACATGGTCAAATCGTGGGTATGTGAGCTGAAAGAAAACTGATGAATACACCCCATGATGCAATCGGGTGAAATTCACCTGCTTGAGTCAATGGATTCCCAAAGTAGTCATGAAGATTCCCTAATTCACTACCATCATTAGAAGATGACTCATGACTCAAAACATGTCGGACAAAACTGGCAACAACACCATCAACTCCCTTTGCAGCCCTGATGGCAAGGTTTCTATCTAAAAGCAATTGCAAGTACCTTGATCTTATGTCTTCATGGGCGTTCTTGATAGTCTTCAAATTTGATGCCTTAACTCCTTCCTTTGGACCTTCCTGCCCCGCTTCAAAATTAATTATCCAAATGAGATATTTGATGAACTTATCTGTCTTATCGAAATGAAACAAGATTTGCTCAACCTCATCTTCAGTGACCTGCAACTGTTTCTTCCATTCATGCCTCTCATTAGGCCAATGGTCACAATCAACTGTATAGAAAGAATTTTCTGATTTGCTCTCAGGAGAAAGAAATATACCATCAAGAATACTATGTTCCTCACTAGATGATGCTCTACAATCCCCCTGAAAATAAGACGGAACAACACTATAATCCAACGTACAAGTCTCATAAGAGACCATCTTCTCTATACATGGCTGTCCAATAACAATCTCTACATTACCAATGTGTAGCTTCGTACCCATTTCACCGGTGACACCATAATCTATAGCCAAGATTGTTGTGCCTGCATCATCAACAATCCATCCCACACTGAGTGGTTTCCTGTGGACGTGAAAGATGCCCAAGACTGGTGCATAGAAACACATACCAGCCCCTACCAAGTTGCTGGTATAAATCAAAACAGCATCATGCAATGTGGTAATCATGTCTATGATGGAACAAAAGGCATCTCCAATGTCATATGATGATAAAGAATCATCCTCAAACCAATCTTTGACACCAAGGTGGAGTCTCCAGTCCCTCCTATCCAACCAAACAGCTGCTGTCCTCAAAGTGTAATCTGAAAACTCTCTAATCAGCAAGATAGGACAGCCATCAATCAACAAAGTAGGAGGTAGGAACCAATGGGTTAGGGCTGGAATACTCCTACCCTCATGCATAACTCCACCAAATGACTCCATCACATGAGTCACTTGTCGTGAAATCAAGGAGGCTTCATACCCGTGCTTGAGTTCATCAACATGGATCTTAGATTCCTGAAGGGCCATTTGAGTGCTCTTCAAGGAATCGGTTGTAACCCTAAGCTCATGAGAGAGCTTATCAACTTCCTCCTCTTTCCCTCTCAATGCATTTGAATATATTTCAGCAGAATTGAGGAGATGGTCACGATCCGAAAGAAGATGTAAGTAGTCTGATTTTGTTGCCACTAGACCATCTTTGATTAGTTGCAAACTATCTTGAGAAGTTTCTTCTTCAATTCCTTTTTGTCTTCTTTCCAGTTGAACATTCCAGAGGTGATCTTCAATAAGCTTGTGCATTTTATCATGATGAGACAATGCTGCCACAATTTTATCTTCACTCACCTTCAACTGGTTCTCCAAATTGTGCGGACTACTAGGTTTGTGAACAACTTCTGCTTCACATGAAGAAGCATCAGCTTGTTCTTGAAGTGCTTGAGTCACAACTATTTTCTTCTGCTATATCATCCCGTTGTGACCTATTTCACACATCGCCCCATTGCAAATGGGGACCCCCAGTAGTTTGCTTTTTAGGGTTTTGCCGTTGTGTGACAATTTCATAAGTCCTTTGCTTTGAGAGTTTAGAGTTAGAGTTTTGAAAGTCATCTGAGTCAACTAGAGAATTCAAGCCCAGAACAGTGCATAGACATCGTGAAAGTGCCCAGAAGGTCCAAAGGACGAAGAACGACATTACTTTGAGTCAATTTTGACACTTCCCACTTTTTAGGGATTCTGCTTTTTTGCTTTTTGCTTGTTCTATTTTTGGCACTTTTGGACCAATTCGGGATTTACTATTTTTAGAAATTTTGCTTTTTGCTTTTTGTATTTTTAGTAACTTCTATATTTAGAAAGTGCCAAGGTCCCACAGGTAATGGTTTCAATGTTTTCATCTTCAGAATCAAGGTTTTGCACCTCCAAGAGTAAAAAGCAAGGAAAAATCATAAAAAGCAAGAGAAAATCACATGGCGAGGGTTTTGTTCCAGAAGATCCAGATAATAGCAAGAAATTCACCTAAGTGCCATGGAAAATGCCCAAGCTCAAAGCAAGTTCGTCATGCCCATGGTCAAAACAAGGATGAAGTTCGCCTGGAAGAAGGAAGATGAGGAATGGCAAGCATGAAGACAAGTCTGCCCAACCTATGGCAAGCCTATTATGAAGTCCGCCCACCAAGTGAAATGGCATAAGCAACATGAAGTCCGCCTTGGACAAAATAATGGATGGCAAAGACCAAGCAAAGTCCGCCCTTGGCATAAAAAACTCAAAGTCCGCCCTAAGATGAAGTATGGCTAAGTAAAGACAAATTCTGCCTAAGGAAGAGGTTGGCCAAGCAAGTGCAAAGTCCACTTGGAGAAGTGTCCAAGACACTCCAAAGTCCGCCCTCAAGCATGATGGAAAATTTCTAAGGCATGAAGTGCCTAGAGGAGAGATGTGAGATGGCAAAGAGGCTTCCAAGTCCGCCCCAAGTGCAGTTAACATGAAGCATGGCACAAAGATCATAAAGTCCGCCTAGACACCAAGGAAAATGTCTAAGTGTTGGTGAAGTACGCCTACCAAGGAGAAATGTGTAGCTAATTCCAAAGTCTGCCCCACCTTGAGAAAAATGGCACAATAAGTGTGAAGTCCGCCCTAGCAAAGGAAAAATGGCAAGACAAGTATAAAGTCTGCCTTGGCTAAAGGAGAAAAATAAAATGACATAGATTATAATTAATTAGCCATGGGTAAATTAAATTTCGCCATGATTAAATGATTTAAAGAGTTGGAAGAGGTTGGAAAATTTAACACTTGGAATATTTTTATTATTTTCCAACACTTAGGAAAATATTCAACACTTAGAAAATTCTCGAGCTGAAGGAAAAATCTAGAGGATTTTGGCTGAGGATGGTGCCATCATAAAAAAAAAAATGGGAACTTTCTCTCAAAAATCTTCAGTGAAGATCAAGTTGCCATATTGGAAGAGATAAAACAAGTCCAAATTTGATGAATTTGGAGAGAAAACACAAAGTTGCTAAAATCATTCGAACTCCCCAGCTTTATAAGAAGTTCGACTTGTCACTTTCAAAATCATTCTCTTCTAGAGTTTGATCAAAAGTTTTCTTTTCTCTTAGAGTTGTGAAAGATAGAGTTTTCGAAGAGAGATTTTTTTTAAACAAAGTAATTTTTCAAAGTGGAGAGGTAAATTCCTGAGTTGAAGGGTGTAATTTCTGGAAAATAAAAGTAAATATCTGAGTTAAAAGGCGTGCTTTTTCTGAATTTTGAAGTGAATTTTCAGAAGTTAAAGTCGATTTGCAGTCAAGACATACTTTCAAAGGTTCAAAACGAGTTTGGCCAAATTCTTCATCTTATTCACTCATTTTGGCAAGGATTTACTGAGTACTTAGGCAAGTTCACCCATTTTCAACTTGATTTTTTTTTTTTCACAGAATTTATATGTTTAACAGGCTGAAAGTGAAATTTTCGAATAAGGGCCCAGAAAAATCAGAGTTAAAATCTTTAAAGTAATATTAATTCTCTTCATGTTTATTGCAGGTTAATGACCACCAGAGGAGAATCTTCGAGAAAGGCCCAGATGAAGTTCGCCAGCAAAGGACTGCAGCCAAAATAAAAAAATCAACTCCAAATGGAAAAACATTAAAGACACTAACCTTGGACATGTAGATTTCAAAGAATTCAAGAAAAGAATGTATGGACATGATGGATTGCTGTCATGCTGTTCATGATTTTGCTCAAACAATCTGTTGTATAGGCTTAAATGTTTTCTATCTGCATTCCACTTCTTGAATGATCTATTGTATTCTCAAAAGCATATGATAGATCTTCTATACTCTTAGCTTGACATCAATGACAATTTCCAACAAGGTCTTCCCACCTAGCTAAAGTTGCCTCTAAGGACAAATAAAGAAAACAAAAAATTACTGTGTGTGATGAGGAAGACCTGGATTTTGAAGAGTTTGAAGCCCAAGAGGAAGAAGATTCTGAGGATATGGATTTCGAGGACTCAACTTATGATATGGGGGAAGAAGGTTCGGATGAGGAAAAGGAAGAGGAAGAGGAGGAACAAATTGAGAAAATTGAGAAACAAAAGAATGATGTTGAGAATGTGTAGGATGTAGGGAATATGGGCATGGAGATTAATACTAAGGACTCAAGGACTGATTTCATGAAAAGTAGACTAACTTTTCTGCAGGTTCAAGTTGATGATATGGAGAAGGCCTTAGTTACGCTAATGAAGGTAACTAATAGACTGATGAGGAGGGCGATGCTTGGAGCTGTTTCTGGAGAAACCAAAATTACCACGAAGTTGAAAAAACAGGGGAAGCCTGATGTCTTAAAGATGCTGGACGAGTTTGAGGAACCTGACTGGAGGGAGTACATCTCTCTCATTGGCGAATATGGGGACCTGCTGAAGAAAGCCAAGTAATGGCTTCTTGTTGTTGCTTTGATGACTGCTTTCCGTTTTTTGTCCTTTTGTTTCATAATCTCGGATTGCTATTTTATAATAGCTCTGCTATGGTGGAATACTACCTGGGACACTGTTGATTTGATAAATGGTTTACGTAGTTTTAAGTTTGCTAGTAGAAACTTACTGTTTTTGATTAATATTGGCTGGACTTTGGTTACTATGTTAAATGATACCCTGTGTGCTAATTTAGTTGCTGTTTTTTGGTTCTTGCTGGTGGTGCTGTTTCCCACCTTGTTTTGGTTCTTTTTTGTCTATTGGCTGTAACCATGGGATTAGGGCCTTCCTTGCTTAACTAATAAAAAACAAGACAGATTAAGTTATTTCAAGAAATTTTCTCCACACATATAAAAGGGATTAAGGCTGTAGATAACCTGACAAATCTGGTAGCCTTACATTATTGACATAAAGGGTTGGATACCTTTAGTTGTGAACTTGCGACACTCACTTAACAACTGCATTCTCCATATTGGTTGCCTTAGAAGAAAATCACTAACCCAATTGATGAGACAATAGTTAAAAACATAATTCCTAAAAGCAAAGAAAGACCCAAATTAGAGTGGACTTAGACAGCATCGACATTGCCTTAGTCTATGAAGCAGAATGAAAGACACATAAAAGTCACTTCAGTCATGATGCTTCCCCAAAAGTCAATCTCCTCTATTCCCTTTGCCTAACTCTTGCTAGTATCATCTCTATTCACAATCACATTATTCCTTTTCGTCTTATTATTCTATTCATTCCCAATCTTTCTCGAATTGCCCCTTTACATTTATTGTAGCTATTTGTTCATTCTTTCCCTTTCTAAGAATGCCTCCCATCGATCATGAATCCCCTATTTCTGTAGTTATACTTGGTGTTATACATTCCATCTAGCCACAACATACCTTTAGAGGCCTTGAAACCTTTACACTCACATTTCATTAACATCATTGCTTCTCCTTTGTTCCTATGTTGGACCTTATATTTGTAAAAGGTCTTTTATACTTACGTGCAAAATGCACTCATTTAGTATCCTTGTCTACTTCATTAGGTTTTACCATTAATACATAGAAGGGATCTCCTTCCTTTCATATACCTATTCATAATGCATTCACATGCTCAAATGCTTTTCTTCAATTTGAGTCTCTTTTCTTACTTGTTATTATGAATCAAGATCTTTTGCCAAGTTGTATGAATGCTTGCTTCTTTTTGAACCCTTACATTCTATTATGCAAGAAATATCCTATCAACCAAATAATATCTGTTCTCCTATTGATGATTGTCACCTAATCTTTGTGATCCGCATCCCTCAAAGAGCTTTTTCTTAGTCATTATGTCAATTGCTTGGTGATAAAGAAACCATCTCATTCCACATAGATTCTTAGATGAAAATATTGTTAGAAAGGGCTCGAACAAATGATCACTAAGTAGTTCCCCCTTCTCTCATCACAATGGACATAACAAAGACATGATTTTCTTTATCTTTGCAACAAATGGAAATTGTTTTTGGCACTCCCTAGTTGACAATTCAATAGAAAGTTTTGAGGAATGAACTATTGTTATATCCACATGTTTTATAAGTTAAAGAAAGCATTTGAAGTCACAATGTGGAGGAGAACGTACGAACACCTTCATGGAACAAAGAAACAATGGAGTACATAGACTTCAAGGGCACATTAATTTTCTATGAAGCATTGAATTTCTAAGCACTTAACTTCCTACCCATTTGTGTGATGCCTCTTCAAACTGTATGTTCACCAACCTCCACAAAGGACATCATTGTTGCCCACGCCTGATTTCCTATTGTTTGTTATATACCTAGTTAGGTTTCATTATAGTCAATTGTTGTTTACTATTGTGCCCTATCATTTTAAAAACTCCTTGACCCTTTTATATAATATAGTGAACCTGTCTTTTCATACTCAATTGTTAGATTATGTCTCTAAATTTATTTTTCAATATATAAATATGTTTTTATATTTACAATATGTACACAATAGATATGTGAAAGGGGGTATTAGAGCAAACAATCTTGAGATTAGAGGTTTTTAAGTTATTCATGGTTTGTAGCCAAGGATTATGATACACTTGTCTGTGGTGTGTTACCTATATTCTTAGCTTGTGTGCCGCATAAAAAATTAAAAAAAGAATCCCCACTCGTTTTTCCTAGCTTTGTCACATAAATTTGAATGTTTTTTGGGCTATTTACCCTACATCCTACACATATTATTTTTCTTGATTATATTCTTTGCTTCATTTTTCCTACGTGTCCACACATTTGCCTCATATCTATATATCTATAATTATAAGCCTAGGAATAAAACAATACAAAACGAGATTCTAAACCAATTTAGAAAATGATTAAATTTTAGTTTACGGGTGTATATCCTATCCTACAAAGAAAAGTAAAACAATAGAATAAAATTAGTATAAAAGATAAGAGAAACATCTCCCACTAATCTTCCTTTTCTCATTTATGTACCTTTAAAAAATCAAATCCATCGTTTCCAATTTTTTGATTTTTTGGTACTTACTAAACCTTCTTGCTTGGTGATTTACTAGATTCATTGTTCCATTCTACTTTTGTCAAGTCAACCATTTTTCCTAAATGTTTTTGCCTTACGTACTTGCAATTCTTTGTAGTCATTTTTATTTTATTGTTTCTTATAATCCTTTTAGTTCTTTGCTTCACAATTGCAAATTTTTTCTACATCATTTTGTTTTTCTTCTCCAGGCTACTTATTAACAGCTTCAAAGAACCACATTTGTTCCTAATTTAATACTATATATAATCCTATGGTATAGTAAAAGTGTAATAATAATATTTTATATTATTATTACAAATGTATTTTATATTATCATTACAATTATATTTCTTTTGTAGAATCTGAACAATTATCTTGGAGATGAATTGAATGGTCATCCTATGTTCTATTATTAAAAATGTACTTTTTGATTGAATGCATTTTTGGGTTTGCATTTCATTTCATTCTTCAATTTTTATACTCCAATATCTAGCCTGACATTGGTATTAGAGTACAAGCTATTCATCCTCCATTTTTGAAATAAAATGTTCCTCCATTTGTCTAGGGGTTCCAATAAGATATTCCTCCATCTCATTTTTGCTTCCTGTTCTACAAAAACACTGCATCTGTTAGTGTCTAGGGGTTTTGCTTCTGTTATCTTTGTCAAATATTTTTCATAAAATACTCTTAAGAAATACTTTGTGTGCTCGCTTGCGATACTTGTGTTGAATCTTCACGTGCTTGCATTCAATCTCTATATGGCCCTTATTTGTGCGCTGTCTACAGTAATTAGCATTTTCCATTTTCCTACACATATTCTTCTTTGCTGAAACCCTCGATTGCAATACTCAACATGTCTAAAATAATCCATGTGTCCTTTGTGTATAACTGCATCCATTTCCTTGCAAATCATGTACATGCTTGCAACATTTGTGTGTTTGCTTGCAAAACTCAAAATTGTGCCCTCCACACTTAATTTATTCCTATTTTCATGCTCAATATATTATTTTATTTGTGCTTAATATATTAGTTTATTCCTTGGCAATGCTTGTTTTCTGAATTCGGTTTTGCATTGTTTTTCATACATGCAGCCCTTGGCAGCTTACTTCAAAGATGGGTGACACAAATTAACTATTAAAATAATATATTACCTATTAATGGTCACTATCCTTTGTAACTATTTGTAACTCTTAGTTAACTGTTTGTACCTACTTGTAGAGTCCAGTTAACATTCAGTTAACTGTTTGTCTATTGTCCAGTTAACGTTTAGTTAACTGTTTGTACCGTGTTAGTTAACTTCTACTTCTGTATCTATTAACTGCCTATCTTGTACTAGTTAACGTTCAGTTAACTATTGCTACTCCCTAATTTGTAGGGTTTGTAAAGTCTATAAGAGCAAGACTCTTCTGTTAATAATATTGATCTCATTATTTACTAAATTTACATTAACTTGTTGTGGAGTTGCATTTCTTTGCCATTTGTCTTGTTAAGAGTCCTTCCATTATTTTGTAGGATAATATGGCATTTGATTTGTGGTTCAGAATGATAAGTTTATTTTCCCTTATTCAAACTTTGGGAAAACAGTTTTTGGGCCATAGTTATTTTTCAAAAAAAAATCTAGACAGAAAGGTTTTCTTAAGAATAGAAAAAAGATTTTTTGAGTATTTCAAAAATATTTTCATTTGAGAATTTATATGACTTATTTAAATATCACAAAAATAACTATAAGTCATTTTTGTGCAATTAAAATTCAAAATTCAAAACAAATTTTGTAAACTTGAAACAAATTGTCATGTATGGCCTACATGGTGCATTTGGTTCACATTTACAATGAAAGCCATTGCCATTGAACTATTGCATCAAATGTAATTGCAACAATGATGCTTGAGGGTTAGCTTGAATAAATCAGCAAGGGGAAATGCGGATACAAAATTTTTCATTTCTCCTTTGTCTCCTTTATGCATTTGCCACTATACTTAGGTTTTAATATTAACAGCAAGAAATTTCAAGTAAGAGTCTTTCTAAGCAGGTGTTTTTCATAGGGTGAATCCTTTTCATGTGCTGCCTAACTGCCACATACCGCTCTACTCTCATGTGCTTTAATGTCCCTTTTATGTACTAATGGGTATATTGAAAGGATGAGCATCTTCCATGTATTGACGGGTATATTAGAAGGGCAAGCGTATTGAGAGTTTTGGTATATAGGTCCGTTGGTATATAGAAAGAAAAACTATTGGAGTGTTAAGGAACCAACACATCTCCCATTGATAGCAAAATAAATTCAATAACATAAATTGTTGATACAACACTATCTGGGAAGGCCTCTTGGTTTTAATGGTCAAGGCAAGTTGAGAATACTCTCATGTTCAACGATTTGTGTTTGACATTTGTGATGGAGACACAAAACCATTTTGAACCAGCAACTAATATAGAAAAACAAATTTGGAGACAATTTTTTTTTATGGCATTGGTCTTGATAAGGGCCTTAGTTGATGGAGAGTATTCTGTCTCGTACAAGAGTGTGATACCATGTGAAGCACTATAGAAGTTGAAGGATTTATGTGATTGTCATTCAGAATTGGAGTTCATACCATAGAAGCAAATATCTTTAAAATATTGCTATATATTGAGATATATCTTTTATTCCAAGGTTCTCGACATTTTCTTGAAAATATTGTAAGTTTTTAAGAATATCTTTGACTGTGACTTTGGCCAAAACTGTCAGCAATATATTGTGATATTATTGGTGATATATCATTGTTAACATAGTTGTAATACTTGGATTTGACAATTACTTTGCAGGCACAAAATTTTTAGAAACTCGAGACTTGGCAAAAACTCGAGGAAAAGCTCAGCAATACATTGGCAATTTGACCTAACATTTTAAAATACATAAATTTTAAGAATATTCTTGAAAAACACATATTACTAAATTGGTAGAACATATTGTTGAATTATGTCATACATAAAAGTTGCCTCATCTAAAGAGATTTTTGGCATGTCGTGCAATAATAACATCTAAATCAGCACATCAAGAGTTATATCCCAATTCCTTGTCACATCCTCATTGTAATCAAGTTTTTTATTTGATAAGAGATCCCAATAACTAGTGGGGATTTGGGAGTGGAGAATCCAATGGGGTTGAGGGGCAGCGCCTCTTTGGGGGTCTTGGTGCATCACCCCTAGCATGGTTGAGGGGCAGTGCACACCATTTTCACAATTTAATCAATTAAGGGCAAAATTAGGTGTTTGGCACTTTTCGCCCTTTTATGTTTATAAAAATGTTTTAAAAATCATATTAATTTTTTAACTTTAGGTGAAAAAACCAAAGTTATACTCATTTAGGCGAGTTTTTGCACAGCTATCACATGCCCTAAATCGCTAGTCACGTGCTGGATGGAGGTGGAAATGATTGGAAAACGATGATTTTTTTAACTGCATGCAAGAAAAAGTCTTTATAGCGATTTTGATGTGTTTTTCACTAACAAATTGCCATTTTTTCTGCTTAGTTGCGTGTTTTTCATGGAAAAATTGCTTCGAGTTTTTCAAAAACGTGTCAGCGAGTGATACAGTGACTAACTCACCGGGCTAGCTGGAGTTTTGCAACTATGACTAGTAATATCACAATAATTTTTTTTTCCTATACACATGCTAGACTTGCGATTTTTTGATTAATCTCTTGGAACTCTTATAAATCAGTCATACACCTTAATTGGTGTAAGCGGCTGTTAAGATTTCCAGCTGCCATTGTTTAATAGTAGTTAGATCTGTTGCCAAGGGACGAGCAATTGTTGCTGTCATTATTTAAAAACAAAACATAATTATCTACATTTGTGAAGACACATGGTATAGTTGGGTTTGGAAACCTTGTGAATAGGGAACACAAGTGTTGTTATTGTGATTAGTGATCCTCACTGTTGCCTTTAATAGTAGAGAACACTGCTGTCATTATTTATGATTTGTGAGAATGGTCATTACTAGACAAAACTGTCAAACGATTATGCTATCCTTTGACTTATTATTATTACATCACAGACATTAGTGCTGTCATTGACTTTCCATCATTTCTACTTATCAATTGATATTGTTTTCATTACTTCATTTCTAAACATATTTGTATTATTGAGGTAGTTGTTTGGAAAATTTCATTTGATACATATAAGTTGCTAACAACATCATACCAGTTCAGTAGCATCGTTATTAGTACTGTGATCAATTAATATGAGCATCAATACTGCTGTCAAGATTATAGGAAATACTGCTGATCAAAATGATTAATTGAAACATTGTTAAGACAGGAAATTGCTTGTTAATGGAGTTGTGCTCAAATAGCAAGGCCATAGCGTTCTCAAGATGAAGATCCAAGTTCAAATTGCTATAGTGATATCTAAAGGTGGAATTCCAAGTGGTGACTCTTGGACTTCCATTTTGGCTTCTAAGTGGATTTTAGTTGAATATGTGGCTTCCAAGTTAATTAAAATTTGAATATGTTGTAGGAAGTGGATGCGTTAGTAGGGAGGAGGCCCCCTTGGCGACCTCCACTAGCATGGGGCTAGTATAAATAATTCCACTTAATAAATCCAGAGAAAAAAGGAGGACAAGACATTACCTTGAAATGCTAGGCATGGTTGTTGCCACTTCTATAAAGTATAAACTTGAGAGGTATTTTAATATGTTAGGGAGATTGCTGTTAACTGTAGTTGCTATTTTGTGTATAGATTATTCTTGTGTTCTTGATGGTTAAGGAGAACAGTAGGGTTAACAGGTCATATTTACCTTAGTTTTGTTTTATTGCATGTAAGGTTCTTTATCATTTTGTTAGAGTTATTTATTAACATTATTAAAGGGATTTATATTTTAAATGATTGGTGATCTCAAAATTAATAAGAAAAACACACATTTCAAAATTCATGTTGTACACCTTCGTTGACTTTTATTCTCTCACGTTGTATGCAATTAGGATCACTTTAAATTTGAAAAACATCAGTTATTTCTCCTTTGTTTTGAAATTTATTGTATTTTTTGGGTTTTCAGCATTTTCCCTGTTTTTTCTCGATAACATCTTGAGAACCTGAAAATATTTTTATCTTTTGGTATGCTGAGAAATTCCCAAGAACTATGGTGACGTAATAATCAAAGAAAATGTGAAAATATAGTTAATCTTGATTGGATTTGAGGAAGGAAAATTGTTGAAACTTAGAGGTAAGCCTTCATTTTCAAGGAACTTTGCTTATCTTGTTGAAGGAGGAATGACATCAATTCTTTTGTGGCATGAAATATTTTGGCATACCAATTATGACAACATTTGAACAATGCAAGAAAATTGTATTGTAGGTTTGCCAATTTTGCCCAAAACAATTGCAAAATGTGAAGCACTAAACAACAAAGAGCCATTCAAAAAATGAAATTGAATAGCTGAAAGGAAATAATAGTTGATGAACTCTAATTTGTGTGGTCCACTTCTAGTTCATTATATTGGTGGTAATAAGTACTTCATGCAATTCATTGATAATTATAGTAGAATGACCTAGACCTATTTTTTGAAGCAAAAATCATATTTTTTCAGAACTTTTGTACAATGGTTGAAAATGATGCACAATGCCGTGTTGGCACACTAAGGATTGATAATAGTGGTGAATTCATGTCACAAGTGTTTGAAGACTATCCCAAAAGAAATGGGATCAAACATCATTTGATACTTCCTTACACTCCTCAACAAATTGGAGTGGTTGAAGGGATGAACAAAATTGTGATGAATATGGTTTGGGCAATGTTGTTCTTCAAAGGAGTAAACTTGCATTTTTGGCTAGAAGCAACTCAAACAATAGTCTATCTGTGCAACAGGTCACCTTCTGCAACTTTTCAAATTATGAATAGTATGAAATTTGATATGGTCATCTTCTCTTAGCACAACATCTTTGGGTTTTCGGATCCACTTGCTATGCTTTGATTCCCAAGGAGAAAAGTAACAAGTTGGACCAAGAGAGTCAAATATGCATCCTTTTGGGATATTTTAAGTCCTCAAAGGCCTGCAGACTATATAATAGAAACTCTAGAAATTTCTTAGTGCAAGAGATGTTTTTTGTGAAACCACAAAGGACACAATCAACATTGATTAAGAGTTGAATCAACTTGAAAAAATTGTAACATTTCATGTTTTCAGAGGGACTAATATGGAGATTCCAAACATTAAGTTGTTGTGCTATATATAGATTTGGAATCTATTGAATTTGTTTTGTCTTAAATATTTAAAAAAGAACTTCCTCCTAAGGAAGAAATTGAAACTTCATCAAAAGATGCAATTATGTGTTTGGAGCAACATCTAGAAGATGAAGCAACTTAAGATCAACAAAATAAGGCACCAATCATTTTGCAACAAACACAGATAAATATGCCAAAATGGGCCACATAGACATTGAAAGATATTAGTCTTGTTGAATTCGGGAAAAAATGCACTAGATGTACATACAAAGCTATACAACAAGAAGGAAAATGCCTAGAAGAGATTCGTGTTAAGCTAGCAAAGCTTGCGTTGGGAAGGTATTTAGAAGAAGAACTAATATTGCTTATAATTTAGAACCAACTTTCTTCAAAGAAGCTGAAAAATTTGATGCATGGAGAAAAGCAATGAAAATTAAATATGATGCCTTGGTCAAGAATGGCATTTGGGAGTTTGTTGATCCCCTACTCAATTTTAAACCCATTGGTTCAAGTGGGTCTTTTGAAATAAATGAAAAATTATATGATTCACTTGACAGACACAAAGCAAGGCTTGTCGCAAAAGGATATGCTCAAAAACGAAGGAATAGAATATGAGACCTTTGCGCTAACAGTGAAATGGACCACCATTCAGGTCTTATTGACTTTGGGAGCATAAAATGGATGTGAACTTCATTAGATTATTACAAATGCAGATGGTAAAAATTTGATATATTTACATTAGAGATGAAATCTCTATATAGTATACAAAGATTACAAAAAAGGCAAGTTTCTAAAAAGAAACTGCAGAAGATCGAATAAACGATCTTAGCAACAATATTACAATATGATACAATATTGAGCATTAATTAATTAATAAATATTATTTTAATACCCTCCCTTAATGCTCAATCTGTCAACTACACCAAGATGCCCCCTGAATTTTACAAACTTATCTGGATTGAGAGAATTGGTGAAAATATCAGTTGTCTGATCCTCTGTTGGAACATACAACAACTGAATTGATCCGTCTTCAACAAGCTTCCGAATGAAGTCACAATGAGTTTCTACATGCTTGGTTCTTTCATGGAAGACTGGATTTTTGGCAAGTCTGAGAACTCGCTGATTATCACAGAACAAGGGAGTCGGACCTGCTTGAGATATTTGCATATCCGCAAGCATCCGACGAAGCCAAACTGCCTTACAAGTTGCCTTAATTGCTCCTCGATACTTTGCTTATGTCGAGGAAAGAGCCACTGTCTACTGCTTTTTACTAGTCCAAGTGATTGCACCAGATCCCAAACTGAAAACATACCCAGATGTTGATTTCCTATCATCAACCGAACCTACCCAATTTGAGTCTATGTAACCAATGAGTCTAGGATCATGACCCCTAATGTAAAGAAGTCCATAATTAGAAGTTCCCTTCACATAACGTAGCACACGCTTTGCTGCTACCCAATGATTAGCCTTGGGGGCTGTCATGAAGCGTGAAATGTAGCTCACTGCAAAATTGAGGTTAGGTCTAGTGGCAGTGAGATAGATGAGGCTGCCCACTAGTTGCTTGAACAAGGATTCATCCACTACAGGTGAAGCTGATTTAGCTGACAACTTTAGCCCTTTTTCCATAGGTGTGGAGGCAGGTTTGCAATCCTGCATTCGAAACTTATCCACTAGACTTTGAGCATATTTGGATTGGTAGATGAAGATATTGCTCCGTGTCTGCCAAACCTCAACACCTAAACAAGAATGCAAAAGTCCTAAATCTGTCATGTCAAATGAGCTGCACAAATCCTGTTTGATTTCATCGATCAAATGTGCCGAGCTGCCTGTAATGATCAAGTCATCCACATAGACAACAAGAATAAGAATATCACTACCAGTGTGTTTGACATACAAATTAGAATTAGATGGACTCCTCTGAAAGCCATGATCTGTGAGGTACTTGTCAATCTTGATGTACCCAGCCCAAGGAGCCTGTTTTAGGCCATAGAGTGCTTCCACCAGTCTGCACACCTAGTGCTCTTTACCGGCAACGTTGAACCCTGGAGGTTGCGTCATATAGACTTCTTCCTTCAACTCAACGTTGAGGAAAGCACTCTTAACGTCCATCTGATGGACTTTCCAACCAAACTGGGCTGCTAAGGCAAGGACGAGCCGAATGGTACTCATCTTGGCTGTAGGAGTGAAAGTCTCCTCGTAGTCAATGCCTTCCTTCTGTGAGAACCCCCTAGCAACGAGACGAGCTTTGTACTTGTCAAGGGTTCTATCAGCTTTGTACTTAACCTTATACACCCATTTGCAGCTAATGGGCTTCTTCCTTGGAGGAAGATCAAAAAGGACCCAAGTGTGATTTTTCTGAAGACTATGATATTCAGCCTCCATAGCCTTTTCCCACTCAGGAATTCCTTCAGCCTCTAAATATGTCTGAGGCTCATAAACACTGTGAATGTTGGCCATGAGAGCAAAATTAACTGTTTGCTGCTGTTTGCTCTTGTTTCTGGACGATCTACCCTCAATGAGCTCATCATCATGAAGATCACCAATAGTCTTAGCCCACCATTTAGGCTAGAGAGGAGTGCCAATATCAGATGCAACAAGAGGAGCTGGAATTGGTAGTGGATATGGAACAAGTTCATCACGTGGAAGATCAACATCATCCGGAGGAAAATCAGGTTGACCATCATCAAAAACAGAATCTGCATCATCCCTCACATCAGGTGGACCTAATGGAAGATGGACACCCAAATCAGAAGCCTTCAAAGGTTGATCCTCAGAATGCTGCACAAATGAGGAAAGATGAAAAGGTCCTCGTTCTTCATCAAAGACATCCCGATTGAAGATGAGATGATCAATGTCTACATCAATCAACCGGTAGGCCTTATGGTTGTCACTATACCCTGTGAACATAAGCTTTTGACTCTTCAAATCCAACTTGGAGCGCTTGGCATCTTGAATCCATACATATGCTAAAGAGCCAAATATTTTTAGATGACTAATCCTAGGTTTGTGACTAGCCCAAGCTTCCTCAGGAGTCTTCCCCTTAACAGCCTGTGTAGGAGACCGATTAAGAAGATAGACGACAATATAGGCTGCTTCTGCCCAATATTTATTAGGAACACTCCTGTGTTGTAACATGGAGCGAGCCATCTCAGTGATTGTACGATTGTGCTGCTCTACAACACCATTTTGCTGAGGAGTGTAGGGTGTGGTTAACTGGCGTTTGATGCCGTGTATATCATAGAAGTTGGAGAAATCAGTGGAACAAAATTCCCCCCATTATCTGACCTAAGAGTGATTATGGAACAACCAGACTCTTTTTCTACTAAGGCCTTAAACTTTTGAAATAAAGTAAACACATTTGATTTCTGTCTAAGAAAGTACACCCACATTTTACGAATGAAATCATCAACAAAAAGCAAGAAATACCTGCAATCGGTAACAAAAGGAGTATTCATTGGCCCACATAGGTCAGCGTGAACCAACTGTAGTACCTTAGATGCTTGCCATGAGTCACCATCCGTGAACAATGTCCTGTGCTGCTTCCCAGCCTGACAAGTTCCACAAACGTCATGATGCTGAGTTTGGATCTCAGGTAAACCAGCTACAAGTCCCTCCCGAGCTAGCTGATAGAGAGTGCACATTTAAGTGCCCATAATGTTGATGCCAAAGATTGGTGATGGAAGAATTTCTGGCTGCCATGGTTAACTCTGGAGAATAACCTGTATCCTCAAGTCTGTATAGACCATGATCCTCAATACCAACAACCATAGTGGTGTGAGTCTCACGATCAACAATCGAACATTTATGTGCACTGAATACCACATCCAACTGAGGAGAGTGCCGCATAATTTGATTGACAGAGAGAACGTTTAGTTCCATGCCAGGAACGTAGTATACGTTGAGGAATATGAGATTCCTCCCACTAGACTAAATCTGAATAGTGTCCTTACTGACAACGGTATACTCTTCACCTCCTCCAAAAATAACTGAGTCACTGAAGGGAGAGAAGTCTGTGAACCAATCACATCGATGGGTGACTTGTCGCGAAGCACCTGAATCAATATACCAGGCAGAGGACTTCGCATGATCTGCAGGTCTTTTAGCCATAAAAGCATAAAAGGAAGATTCCTTCTGCTTAGTGTGCTTGACAATAGTTGCTTTCTGTTGAGACCCTCCCCGCTTCTTCTGTTCAGAAGCCAAACGCTGACAACAATCCTTCTTCATATGACCATATTTGTGGTAGTAATTACATTGAATGTTCTTTTTCTTAGGGTTGCTCGAAGGTTGACCTGAGCCTTTCTGTTGCGAAGGTTGACCTTTCCCTTTGTTCTTAGCCTAAGACTTGGCTGCAAAAGCTTGCTCTGTAGAGGACGAAGAGGCACTACCAAACTGTTGTTTCCAGCGTTCTTGCTGCAAGAGGATGGTACAAAGCTCCAGAAACTTCAGATCAACATTAGTCAAAGTAATGTTGAGGATTTCAACAAAGTGCTCATAAGACTTTGGTAGACTTTTCAAAGTGATTACTACCATGACTTCTTCCTCCATCTTCCAACCAATTGCCTCCAACTGATCATGGATGTCCTGAATCTTTGTCAGATTCTCCTGTAAGGACATTCTCTCATCCATCATGATGAAGAACAGTTGTTTCTTCAGAAAGAATGTACGACTCTTGTCAGAGGTCTCATGCAAGGTTTTCAAGTGCTCCCAAATCTCGGTAGTTGTTTTACTAGATGGAACCTGTGGAAGCTGATCATCGATAATTGAAAGCTTAATGATCATCACTGCTTCACGATTTTGCTCGTCAAACTTTTCTGGTCTTTTACCCGCCGTTGTGGGACGAGTAGCATTGCCTAGAACAATCTGATCAAGGCAGCGATATTCAAAGACAGTCATCATTCACTGCTTCCAGGTATTATATTTTCTGCCATTGAATTGCTGACTGCCTTCCAACATAATGTTGGTCAAAGATGCCATCTTTCACGCTTTTCGAGGCACGAAAAACAAGATACATAGAAGAGGCTCAAAAAGATGAATGCACGGAACCCAAGACATGGATTCCAATGTACTGAGACAATTTTAGGAACAAATTTCAAGACAAATCTACTTGCACAAATTCTAATGCATGAATTACGAGGCACCCAGAGAAAATTGATGACAACCTAGAAATCTTCTCGAAAAACCCAGAAAGAATCTTTTGTTAGAATTTGTTTTTTCGATTGGAAATAAAGGATTTATTTAAAACCCTATCCAATTTTTCCTTCACAAATCTAGAAAACAAAGGTGCCTAGAAAAATGCACAAAATCGTGCTCAGGAAATAAGCAAATTCGTGCCCAGAAAATGACAAAAACCAGGAAGGTCGTGCTCAAGAAATCGCGCCAAAAAGTGAGCAGATTTTTGCCGAAGAAATAAGGAAAAAACGCACAGGAAAAACCGCGACCAGAAAACAACAGAAATCGCGCCCTAAAATGGAACAAAAATCACGTCCACTAGAGATACAAGTCGTGCTCAGACAAGGAAATGAATCGCGCAAGTAGAAATGGAAAAAATGTGATTAGAATTAGAAGCGAGCAGAGAGACAGGTAAATGGCATCCTCAAAATGATGCGTCCAAAAGAGACACAATAGACACGTTGCGCGGGAGAGAAACCCACCAAAAATCCATCAAAAAAATAAGACGCAATTTAGACAATAAAGTTCCCGATTTTTCAGAATCCCACAATGATTTTTTTCTTTCAAGATATAGAGAAAAAAAATGGTGCCGAAGTCGGTTCTAGCTCTGATATCATATTACGGAAAAATAAGATGGTAAAAAATCATTTGATATATTATTTACAAAAGAGTTGAAGACTCTTTATAGAGATTTACAAAAGTGAGATTTAGAAAGTTTCTAAATCTACATTGAAGAATGGTGAAGAGATAAATTTACAAATATATTACAAGATTTGAGCATTAATAAGTAAATAAATATTATTTTAATAAAACTGTTGCTTCCAATGTTCCTGCTGCAAAAGTATGGTACAAAGCTCGGGAAACTTCAAATCAACATTAGTCGATGTAATGTTGAGGGTTTCAACAAAGTGCTCATAAGATTTTGGTAGACTTTTCATGGTGATTACTACCATGTCTTTTTCCTCCATCTTTTGACCAATCGCCTCTAACTGATCATGGATGCCCTGAATCTTTGTCAGATGCTCTTGTGAGGACACTCTCTCATCCATCATGATGGAGAACAACTGGTTCTTCAGAAAGAACGCACGGCTCTTGTCTGAGGTCTCATGCAATGTTTTCAAATGCTCCCAAATGTGAGTAGCTGATTTGCCAGATGGAACCTGTGGAAGCTGATCATTGGAAACTGAAAGCTTAATGAGCTTCACCGCTTCACGATTTTGCTCATCAAACTTTTCCTAATCTTTACCCGCCATTGTGGGACGAGTAGCAGTGCCTAGAACAATCTGATCAAAACATCGATATTCGAAGATTGTCATCATTCACTGCTTCCAAGTATCATAATTTCTGCTATTGAATCGCTGACTGCCTTCCAACATAATGTTGGTCAACGATGCCATCTTTCACGCTTTTTGAAACACGTAAAACGAGGTACACATAAGAGGCTAAAAAAACTGAATGCACGAAACCCAAGACACAAACTCTAATGCATTGAAAACTAAGGTAGTTTTAGGCTCAAATTTTGAGACAAATCCGTTTGCACAAATCCCAATGCACATATTACGAGGAACCCAAAAAAATGGATGACAACCGAGAAATCTTCTCGAAAAACCCAGAAATAATTTGTGATCTTTTTTTTTTTTGGCTTGAAATAGAGGATTTATATCAAAACCCTAGCCGCCAAATGTAGGTGACAGGTTTTTCTTGCAGAAAACACTAGAAGAGACAAAAAACACGCTAGAAGAGCAATTGGAAATCGCGCCGACTAGGAGTAGAGAAAACATGTTTTGAAAGGATGAAAAATCGTGGCCAGGTTGTGGGAAGTCGCACCCAAGAATATAGACAAAACGCGACCAGACAATGAACAAAATCGCACCCAGAAATTGATCAAAATCGTGCCTAGAAAATGCCCCAAAACGCCAGCAGAAAGTCTTAAAAACGATGGCCAAAAACCTTCAAAATTGCGGCTAGAAAGAAAGAAATCGCACGCCTAGAAGAAGTAGAGCTTTGCGATTAGGAAAACAGAGAGAACGCGTCTAGAATGAAGAAATTGCATCCTCAAAAGAAAACATGTGTTTCAAATTTGCAAACAAAAAATCGCGTCAAAAGCATAAAACACTAACAAAAATAAGCTAAAAACGTGATTTCGTGACTCAAAGAAACGTGAATTTGAGAAATAAGTATGGCGTGCAGGAAGAAGAACAACAGGCCACACAATCATTCAAAAACAAGCCCAATTTTTTTTTTGAATTATAGCTTTGAAATAAACCCACGAAATTCTTAACAGAAAAAAATCCTTATTCAAAAACCCTGAAAAATTTCTTTCGAAATTCTAGAAAAATGATTTTTGATTTTCCTGCTCTGATACCATATTACAAATGCAAATGGTAAAAAATTGATATATTTACATTAGAGATAAAATCTCTATATAGTTTACAAAGATTACAAAAAAGGCAAGTTTCTGAAAATAAACTGCAGAAGATCGAAGAAACGATCTTAGCAACAATATTACAATATACTACAATATTGAGCATTAATTAATTAATAAATATTATTTTAATATAGATGGATGTGAAAACTATTTATTGAATGATGATCTAAAAGAAATTGTTTACATGACTTAGCTAGAAGGCTTTGTAGTTGAAGGACAATAATAGAAAGTGTGTAATTTGGTAAAGTTACTTTCTGGTTTGAAACAAGCCTTGAGATCTTGTTATGAAAACTCATTGAGCACCTATTGAGCATAACTTCAAGCATTTTGAATTTGAAGATGCAACTCTTTTTGTCAAGACAGTTGACAAAACAACTACATACCTAATTGTATATGTGGATGATCCGCTCATAATAGGAAATAATGAAAAGCACACTGCAAAAGTCAAAGCAGGATTGATGAAAGATTTTGAAATGATAGGTTTGGGTCATCTTCATTACTATCTAGGTATTGAACATCTATTGAGCATAACTTCAAGCATTTTGAATTTGAAGATGCAACTCTTTTTTATCAGGACAGTTGACAAAACAATTACATACCTAATTGTATATGTGGATGATTTGAATTTGAAGATGCAACTCTTCTTGAAAAGACACTTGAAAAAACAATTAGATACCTAATTGTATATGTGGATGATCTACTCATGATAGGAAATAGTGAAAAACACACTGCAAAAGTCAAAGTCGGACTGATGAAAGATTTTGAAATGATAGGTTTGGGTTATCTTCATTACCATTTGGTTATTGAACACCTATTGAGCATAACTTCAAGAATTTCAAATTTGAAGATGCAACTCTTTTGTCAAGGCATGTTCCAAAACAATTACATAACTACTTGTATATGTGGATGATCTGCCATAATAGAAAATAATGAGAAGCACACTGCAAAAGTCGAAGCAGGACTGATAAAAGATTTTGAAATGATAGGTTTGGGTCATCTTCATTACCATTTGGGCATTGAAGCGATTCAAAAAACCGCTAATATTTTCATCACACAACAGATGTATGTTGGTGAAATATTGAGCAAATTTGGATGGACAGACTGTAAACCACCTAGCACACCCACAAAACAAAAGATAAAGTTGATATAAGATGATATTGCAGAGTTTGAAGATGCACTTAAATACAAACAACACATTGAAAGTCTGATTTTTGTAACCATAACTGACCAGACATTTCTTTTTTTTATATGTATTCTCTCTAGTTTCATGCAATAACTGGAATAAAGTCATTAAGTAGAAACAAAGAAGGATCTTTGATTTCTGAAGGTAACTCAGAATTTGGGCTCAAATACTCCAAGGCAACAAATTTCAAACTATTTATTTATTTAGATTTAAACTATGCTTGTGATTTTGAAGATGAGAAATCTACTTCAGTTTTCTTGATGAATTTAGGGTCAGCAGTCATCACTTGGAAGTCAAAGAAGTAGTCAGTTCCAGTGCTTTCTTTTGTAGAAGCAGAATATATGAAAGCTTCAAAGGCAACAGGGAAATATTGTGGCTAAGAAGGATTCCTAAAGATTTGCAAGAAAAAAAAAGGTTTCTTCAACACCACTAATGGTTGACAACACTTCTGTAATCAAAATTGCAAGAGATCTAGTATTTCACAATTGAACAAGTACAGCCCGTTGCTAAAATGAAAAATCTCATTTCCATGACCCCACTCGTGTGAGAGTAAACTCCCCCACCCCTTTATAATAGCTATACAAAGGGCCCAAATTATTGTTATTTTGATAACAAGCAACTATTTTACCCAAACTCACTGGGCATATGCAGAGAAGAAAGTGAAGGTACTTGATGTTTTCTAAGGCAAGCAAGTCCTCCCCTTAAGCGAGGGAAGCAAGGTTGATAGTTGAGGCCACCTAGAATGCTAACCTTGTAAGTTTACATGGGTCCTTTTGAGTCCACCAACACATCAACACCAAATTCTATTTGGTTCAGCATTATGTGAAGGATTGTATAGTAAATAAGTAACACAATAATATCTTATATTATTATTGTTACAAAACTATTTTTATGTAGAGTTTGAACACTCATTCTAAATATGAATTGAAGGGTCATTTTCTGTTATTAGATATGTACTTCTCAAATACATTTGAATGAATACAATTTTTGTGTTTGCACTTATTTTCTTATTTCAATTTTTGTAGTTCAGTTGCTTGGCTTGACACCTAAAATATGTTATTCAACGATTTTGAAACACATACTATTAAAAAGATATCTAATTTAAAAAGGTTTGACGAAAGAGAAAAAAATAGTGTTTGGTGTGATATAGTAAAATGTAATAAAGAAAAAAAAAATAGTTTAATGTAGAGAGGCCTTTAAGATTCAGGTAACGAGTCCAAATAGTGTGTAATAAGAAGACTTATATAAGTGGTATACAAAAATTATACCATAGGATACTTTCCTATGATGAGGAAAATAAATACTTTTTAATTTGTGGTAATCATTTAAAAATTGTTATAAAGGTATTAAGGTCCCAAAACATATCTTCCGTCAACCATTTCGGTAAGGAATCAATTTCATTTGAACTTTAAAAAAAAAATATTGTTGACCTTTTACCTATTTTTATGAGAAATGAAGATTGCAAGTGATTGTTTTTATGTCAAAGCAATTCCAACTGTGAAATCATGTAATATTTACACCACCAAGTTCGACAATGTTTGCAAAGGTTAAGATTGTTTGTCAACAAGTTCCAAAGAAACTAACATTGAATCCTATTGACACACTTCTTATTGGAATGGTTCCAACATCTGATGACAAAGTTTTAAAGATTCTAATCATGGCTATTGGAAATATTCATGGACTTCTAATTGCAATTCTAGAAGAAACTCTTGGATTTCATATCAGCAACGCTCAAGTAATTGCAATTTAAGTGGTAGTTCACATAGATAGTTGATACACACCAAGACTGTTCTTGGATGGATAAGTCTCGATTGTATGTGTCATTACTTTAGATGTTTGTCAAATTCATATTAGTTATGGTATTCTAATGGTGCTTTGAGGTCAAAAGTTTTCCAAAGTGTGGGAGCACATCTTATATACCTATTTACTGATGCTCCCTATCATTTTACATTAACACATCCTATTGAATGTGCCCCTTGATCGGTATATATAAGGTCTACATTCTATTCTTTCATACTTATCTATAATATTAAATACTTAAATTTATTATTCAATATGTAAATATATTTATATTTACTATGTGTACCTAGTAGATACACCCCATCGTTCTTCAAGTATTTCATTGTTGTAAAGGGGAAATGATTAGATTTCACATCTGTACTTATTTGCTTTGTCCATATGTTCTCCTACATATGTTAAAATTTATATTCACATTAGTCCATATTTCATTTCCAGATACTAGTTGTATTATTGGTAATTTTCTATTCTTTGTACATGTCAGCTACAAGAGGTAAAGAAGCAACAGGTGTGCGCCAGTTGTTGGAAAAGAAAGAAGGTTTATTTCGACAAAATTTGATGGGAAAGAGAGTTAACTATGCATGCCGGTCTGTGATCTCTCCTGATCCTTACTTGAAAGTAAATGAGATTGGAATTCCCCCATATTTTGCAGTTCGGCTTACATATCCAGAGGTCTCCACTGAACTTCCTCTCGTTTGGTTGACAAGTCTGTTGTTCAGTAGTATTCTACATATTTTTAATATAAATGTATTCTCCATCAGGTAACGAGTTTGTTGAATATGTTCATGATGACATATCTTCTTATTTCTATTGGAGCCTTGACTATCCATTCAAATCATATATTAACTCAAAACATTCAGTGAACCTTGTCTCTAATCAAAGATACATTTTCTGCATGGAGATGCTTCCGTATGTGGTATATGGCTATATTTTGGCTAGGAAAATATAGAGGCTTTATTTTACTAAGGGATTATTTACTGAAAGTTATGTGCTTATTACAAAGTTTGCCAGTCATAGCAGGTTGATGAGTGAAATGCTAGTTAATAACTTTGATCTATGATTACAATTTGTGATATACTGAAGAAATAGTAAATACTAAGAATATTTTGATATGGGTTTCAGCGGTTAATAGCAGATTCATTTGTTTTTCGTAGTATATGTGTAATGGTTAATTTTTGATATATCAACTCTTTCTCTAAACATATTTTGAAGTCATTTTGAGAGCATAAATATTATAGTCCTGTTATAACTTGTGTGATTACTCCAAAGTCTTCGACTTCCATTTGAAGTTAAATAGGTACTGACCGAAAGTTCTTGGGTTTCTTCCTTTGAAAATCAATGTCAGCGACTCAGCAGTTTACTCATGGTGTAATTTCTAGTTAGTAGTTTTAATTTTCTTTTTGAAGCAGTTTACTTACATATTTTGAATTTTCTTTCCAGAAAGTTACTCATTGGAATGTTGAGAAAGTAAGAAAGTTTGTGCGAAATGGGCCTCATGAGTATCCTGGAGCAACACATTTTGAGGATGAACAAGGAATAGTCCATTTGTCTAGCCTCACAGGATATCAACGCAGTTCTATAGCTAAAAAAATGTTATCAACACCTAGTGGCTCTGGACATAACATAGACTCTTCAAAAATCGAAGGAAAGACAGTTTATCGTCATCTTCAAGATGGAGATGTTGTGCTTGTTAATCGACAAGTAAGAAATACTATTATTTCCTTTTTCAATGCATCTTTGTATGATCAGTATTGCATGCTGCCAAATTGTTTTACATGACTAGTTCACTGGAAGCTTGTCATATTCATTGTTAAGAACACATGCCTTAATGTTTCAGGAAGAGTTTCTTAGTCCAAAATTTTATTTATATACTGTCTCATCTCTATGAGATGACAATATGGGAGGAAATAATGACTGTTTACATACAGGTATACTGGAAATTTTAAGAAATTTCACTTTTTCTATATGTAACTTTGTGAATTGTTCAAGTCCTTGTTAGAGAAATTTATCATCTTTAGGGAACTATCTTTGCTACAGACTGGCTGAAATATGAAAAAGTATTACTAGGCATATTCAATATGTATCAGTTAGTTGATAGTTCGCAATACAAAATCTGGAAAATTCTAATGAATATAAGTAGCTGACTCAGAAATATGCATATGACACTTGTAAGTTACTTGGGATTTTCTAAAACACTTTAGGAGTGCACTGCTGAAAGTTGGGGACCTCTGCTTGATGAATAATTCAGATTTATTAATGAATGTGGAACCTCCTTTAAAAGTTTGATCTATGTCCTGTTTGCTGGAAAATACCAGTGTGAAATACCTTTTGGGCATCATGAGGACATCAACAATAGTTACAAGACTCAGGCTTGTCTTAGACTCTGAGCTGGTTTTTGACTTGGACTTGGACTTGGTGCTCAGACTTGGACAAGACTTGGCAAATTGAAAAAACCATGAAACATAGAAATTTTTAAGGATTTAACATTTTTAACATGCACCCATCAGTAAATAAAATTTGAAGACACAGTATGATTAACAATAAATTCTTGACTTTGCATTGAAATTGGAAAGGAGGTTGCTTCAATGAGACTGCCATTCTGAAGTCTTCTTGCAAATTTATTTCCTTTTCTAATGTGCTCATCCAATTTCAAATCTTGGACATTCACATGTCCAATCTTAGTTTCCTTAATCTCTGGGTATTCAGAAACCAAATTTGAAGGAGAATCCATGATTGGAACTGATATTGCACTTGCTGATTTGAATGTACAAGAAATGACTGCAGTTTTAGTGACTGAAAACCACTCTTTTGCTGATTTTCCAATTTTAACCCTTTCTGTCCTTAATCACAGTTATAACTTCGATGCCTTGAAACCCTTAGAGTGGAGAAACAAACTGCATTTCAGCATCTTTAATATGGAAAAACTGCTGTTATCAAACTGCCATGGCAAAGCTTAAGCCACAAGAATGTGGACAAGGAGCTTGAAATCTGCTGTTAGATGACTGCTGCAACTAAAACTGAACACAAATTTGAAATTTCCGCTAAACCCTTGCAAATCTACTGGGAACCAGCTGTGACAAATTTCTAACAGTCCTTCCTAAAGTAATAGATGATAAAAACCCACCACCAAATTATGCAAAATGAGCTTAGGAGTTTGTAACCTGTGTTTTACCACTGTAATGACTGTCAACTACTGGCAAACCTCCACAAATACACGCAGAACTCAGTATCAATCCGTTCTGTCTGCTGATTTGTTTTAAATCCTGCCTTGACATACTTGAAACCCTAGGTGCTTTGTACCTCTCATGTTTTGGCATATACAAAAGCTGCCATTTTGTGTTTATAAATGGTAGAATTCTGCCATGAAAACTGCAACAAATCTGTTGAAATAGCCCCCATGAAATCAGCAAAAACAAGGAGAATACCTTTTATGGTTTGAGGAACAGAAATGGGGTTCTACTCTTTGATCTGGCAAGGATTTTCTTGAAGAATCTGGTGCTATCACTTGTGTAAATTCTGAAAAACCTTCTCAAATGGTGCTCTCCTTCAAAACCTTGCTTCTACCATGAAAACAAGATGAGACAAACACTTTTGTGAAGATAGGATTGTGCTTTTCTTAATTTTTACTTGCATTTTCCCTCTTGTCTCCCAGGCAAAGTTTTTGACCAGGAACTTTCTTTTATGTTTTGAATTTGACTTGCACTCAACACCTCTAGGGCATGCATTATGACTTCATTGGCATTTTCTATTGTCAAAATTTGCATTATCTTTCTTTGAGGCATGCTTCTTCATGTTTCATTGCTGAATTTTTAAATCCGAGTTATGGGGCACATGCTTGGTACTTCAAATATACTTTGTTATTGTTTTAAAGTTGACTTTTATCACCTAATGGTGAGGTGCATGCCCAAGGCTCTCCATGCAATTATGTTTTAAAATTGTCTTTAAGTGGTTTGGTTGCAGTCCTAGGTGTTCCAATGCACTTTTCCTCCTGATATGTCATTGACTTTCTCTCTCTTGACGCCCTTAGAGCTGTAGATACAATTTTGTTATGTTTTGATGTTGAATCTTGACATTTGGGTGAAAAGGCACCTTATAGAACACTTAAGTGATTTCATGTTCTAATGTGTCATTGACATTGCACTTTTTCCACTTGAATATCTTTTTTCACTTAATGTTCGTCAAAACATGATGTTAGCTCTACTTTGCATGTTCATCATCACTTATGCACCTTTTTGCAATTCTGAACCATAAAAAGTACTTCTTTGTCTAGGTGCCCTTTGGAAACTCTGATTACCATTTCCGTGACTTGAAACATCTTTGACCATTTCATCTTGCCTAATACATTGGAAAACTCCTTTCGTTGGTGTTGCAAAGGTTTTACCTTAAAACAATGATGACAATATTGATAACCATTGTGAATGAGGATTCATGTGTGTCTTACAAATGAAGATTGACAAGATTTTGGCTTAAAACATGACACATTACGAAAAATATCATATGGTTGCAACAAGACGGTGGGCCAAAACGGCCACCTACAAGGACCCAAAAGACCCTCTATCATGGCAAGGTGTATAGTCTATAAAGGATGTAAAACATGCAAATTATACAACACACATCCAATGATATTAACAGTTATTTACAAAACTATAACATTACAACTCTTAACTAGGTGCTTTAGAGGCATTTTTTTTAGATCATTTACCTGGTGTTCTATTGTGGCCCCATTCTTGAAAGAAACAAAGTTTACTGCTTACAGTATCACCTTTAAAGGAACATAAAACTTACAAAACCACAACATTGTGTTGCCCACAATAACATACTAATAATTTGAAAGTAAGGCTACTGTACTAACTAATCCTAGAAGAACACAAAATGGCTGAAACATGCAACATAGCCATGAAAAGTCAACACCCAAAAGCCAAGACTTGCACCACCCTTGTTCTAGTCCCAAGTATTTATGATCTATAGCTACCTCTACTCTACCTTAAACGAATTCCTCCACTTAGGCTGCAAAATTGGAAGCAACTTGAAATTTCATCTTTCCTTCATTTGAATCAGCTAATTAAGGGAGGTGTCTGTGAAAACACATCTTTGTGTGATGATGATCCCTGTGAATTGAACCAGTGCAAAAGAAAGGGATTGTGTAATCACTGCCTACTTGCATGCGACAATTTTGATGGGGAATGCATAGCCCACCAAGTACTTTGATAACATTGCTATAACATGCCCTTAGAATAGTGAATACCAATCTCTTTGCACATCTCCTTCAGTTCTACTTGTGAAACATTCATGGCTATCGATGAGTGTAAATTTTAATGACCAGATTATGTGCACAGAAAATAATTCAAAAAAACAGAAAGAATAACACAGCAGATACCCTGGGAAAACCCTCCTCTTGAGGGAGAAAAACCCAGCAACAAAGATCTCTCTTATATTTATAACAGTGGCAACAATTCTCTTTACAATGAGGCCTAACACAAAGTCAATATACAGCACCTGTGAAGATGCAAGAACAGAGAAAAACAAACTGACTTTCCTTCAGATTCAGATTCGGCCTTAGAGGAATTCTCAGACTGCTCTTGATCAACTCGCAATCTGTACTTGCTGCTCTTGAAGGAATTCGCTTCACAGATCGTCCTTAACTGAAATCATACTTCACAGTTCGCACTTGAAGAAGTTCGCACTTTGACAGAATTCGGACTTATATAATTCGCTTCTTGAATGATATTCGCAATAATAAATTCGCACTGGATGTGTACAGAATTCGCGCCAAAGAATGTGTATAGAATTCACACCAAAGATGATATACTGATATGTAACGAATGAACTGAACTGAATGCCAAACAACAAAGTTTCATTGAATATATATACATCACGAATGGAAGAGACATGTCTTTCCAAGAAACATGTCGGCCTAAACAAAAGTCGTGCCTCCTCCATAAAATCGTGTTTCTTCAAGGTCGGCCTCCAATAACAAATATAACTCTTTATTATTTGCACCTCTTCATTAATCATTATGTCGGCTTGAATAAACAAATCGCGCCTCTACACAAAGAGGTCGGCCCAAGGAGATAATCGCGTCTCTTCAAGAATTTGTCTCTATCAATTAAATAGACATAGTCTACCATTTAATTGATCTTGAATATGCGTGGCTGGAAGATGCGACTGAAGCTGCATCGAACATCAACAATGAGTTCATAGATTATGCTCCCATTAATCCTAAACAATTACCTTTCTTGGTATCCCAAGCGCTTCTTCATTGTTAACCACTTCCATATCTCTAAACTGATTAGGAAGTAACAAATTTAACAAGCATAACCTTAAGTTGGCATCTGGAACATACAATGCAAGATTGGAGACAAAGTCTCCTCTAATGGCTGCCTTAGATCTATTCCCCATCTCCATATCCATTTCTCCTAGTACTCTTTTTACAAGCCCTGATGCGGCATTCAAGTCGCAAGTGAAAATGTGCCTTAATCTCCGTTCAATAACAATACTTTGATGGTTAGGATCCTTCCGTTTGCCTGAACTGTGCCTATTCTCCTTGCCAACTAGCACTAAAGATACACTGCCACCTGCAAGAAAACGAAACCAGGATTGCAAACAATAGAAGCCACATACCTTGCTCACAAACCATAGGACCAATATTTATAAAAAAGGACTCATTGCCGCACTCAAATTTTAATGCCATTACTTCCCATGAGAAACTGTAGCCCACCTTGATCTTGCAAGAGTTGAGGTAAATACCAATCTTCTATGCCCAAAAGGAATGCTATGATAATATGCAAAATTCTGCCTTGCTTGAGGTCTTGACAAAATCACCTAATAAATGAAAATAAAATGCCTTCACTGGCAAATGCTCCACCTAGGAAATGAAGAAATAACTAATAAGTAGAAATGTACACCCGTATTTAAGGATTGCATGTTCTCATTATTGTCATACACTTAACAAGCCACAGAGGCTAAAAGCTTAGATGATGGTCAAGGTCTCTCCAAGACTTGGAGAGTTGACAATAAATGACAGTGATGGGATTCTGCTCTGTACCCATATTGGCTTAGTAATCAATAGTAGAACTGAGGTTTCTCTAACAATGCAGATATCTGATATTTGTAAAATTTTCTTTTAACTCTGCAACATCAACAAAAGGTTTGAGATGCCAATTTGGACTCAATCCTTTTTGAAGAGCATTTATATCAACCACAGAATCTCCTTCCACTATCAAATATTTAAAATTTTGGGAGATTGCTGCTCCCATTTCTGCTATCAAGGCTTCCCATTCTGCTGCATTTTTAGTTTTGCACCTAAAGAATAAAGAACCTCCGTGTAAGAGACTACCTTTAGAATCTCTTATAATTAATCCACCTCCTATTAATCCCAGATTTCCTTTAGAAGCCCCATCAAAGTTCAACTCTCATTTCTAGCGGCTAGACTATCCTTTTTGCTCAATGCTTGTGTCTTTCTAGATATTTCACCTCTTACCCCTTGAATGTGGGCACTTTATAGGCATTGTTATCATATACTTTATGTATTGTTTGTAGCCAGCACACACTAAAACTATGTTCACTTTGACATAGAAAATAAACTAGCAATTTGTAAAACTAAGTGCAGAGTTTTTGCTGATTGATATTTTATATTTTATATTTTTATATGTTTTTCATTATTGATTATCTTGAATAAAAATCAAGATAGTTGACATTGAATTGAAGCATTCAGTTTTCTACCAAGGGGAAACAAAAATTTGCTACAAGAATCTTTGATTGATACACTCAATTGAGATTGTTGAATTTTATGATCAGATGTGAATGCACAGAAAATTAAATCAAAATCAGACAAAGTAACACAGCATGTACCCTGGGAAAACCCTCCTCTTGAGGGAGAAAAACCCAGCAACAAAGATCTCTCTTATATTTGATGTAACAGTAGTAGATTTACAAAATACAATAAGGTCTAACACAAGACCTATAACAGATGTCAAGCAGTAAGAATGACAAATAGCATGCTCTGGATCACACCTGAGAACCAAAATAGAATACAGATCTGATAAGGTTTGCTTAGCACTGTAGTCTTCAATTCTCAACCTTTGTCAACACTTGACAGAACCAAACTGGTAAATACACAATTAAATCTGGAACCTGTTCGCACTTGAATGGGATCACAAAACCAGTGACTGCGCACTCAGATTTCAGGTGGATTCGCAATGATCTTTTGCATAGATCCGCACCTTGACACGAGCTCAAATTGATGGAGATGGAATGTGTCTCCTGTATACATCTAGAACCTGTTCGCCTTTTATAGAAATGGTGTCGAGCTTCTTTATTGTGATCGCACTTGACTTATAGACAGATTCGCATATGTTCATAATCTGAGTTCGCACTTATCATTGGCTGTGTTCGCACTTATCATAGGGAAGGATTGAACTTTTTCGTCTATATTTCTTCCTGCTCGAATAACTGAATATATAGATACAAGAGAGTAGATATTAACTTAATCCTTCATGTCGGCTTTGATAAATATTATACAAGCCTCTTCATAGGAGGTCGGCCTTAAAGAATAACCATGCATTAAATCTTCTTATGTCGGCTTAAGAAGAAAACAAGAAGAATGTCGGCCTAGATAAATGAATGCCTCTTCACAAGAGGTCGGCCTCAAATCATAACAACAGGTATAACTTGAATAGCCAACGGCTATCATTCAAGTTTATGTCTACGAAGGGGCTGAGCTGGAAGGAGCTACCGAAGCTGCTATCATTAACAGAGATGTCATCTTGTTAGATAGGCAGATGTAATAAAACAGCTCATTGTTTTCATTACTCGACAAGTAGCGAAGCAAAACAGGTCTTTTTCAATCTTAAACCTTGGAAGAATTGAGCCCAAATGGCTAATGGTGTTGATTGCAACTTTCTCAAATCATCTACCTTATTGAAAAGGAAACTCATTCTGCTGATTGAATTGGACTTTTTAACCATGCCCTTGAGTTTAGCATAAGCCATGATGGCTAGGCCCTACATTATTTTCTAAAGTGTATATTGATGTTTGGGCATATATATAAGGCCAAGGCTTTGGAGAAAATATTAACTGCATGGTAAACCATGGTAAACAGTTGAAACATCTTATGAGTTGTATAATGATGAGAAGGGTGACATTTAAGTGGATCAGCTTTGGGCAGTACATTTTGGTGGTGTTTTCTCTCTTTTGGTTATATGCTTTCTTTGAACTACTTTTTTTTTGAAGGGTACAAGGCCTTGAAATTTTCCTAGAGCAAAACTACTTGTACATGCTCCCAGTGGTATCATTTCTTTGGGTTGAACCTATAAGTTGTACATGTTCTGATTGCTGTCAATCTTTTGGTGGAATGAATATTTTTTCTTACATTTATGATCCATTCAAGTTCCTTGCATTGAAAACCTTTCTTTTGTCAATAGCTGATATAAATTTAAGCATAGAAATAATGGTTGTAACTTTATTATATTCCATGTACTCCATTACAGTTTCGAGGAACCAATCTATAGATTTCCAGTTTTAAATGGTAGGGCTAAGTAAAAATTTTCCCCCTGGCATGTTTTATTGGATCCTATGGTGTATTTCAATTTTAACCTTGTCAATTTCCTAACTTATTGACTTTCAGTTTGTTATCAGCCTGCACTTCACATAATGGTGCATTTCAATTTTAAGCTTGTCATTTGTGTAACATGGATTAACTTTCAATGTGTCATCAGCCTACACTTCACAAGCCAAGCATGATGGCACATATTGTTCGAGTTCTTAAAGGGGAGAAAACCCTTCGGATGCATTATGCCAACTGCAGGTACATTGTTGTCTTTTTGTGAGATGCTTGCTTTTTGGTCCAACTATAATACAATATGAAATCATTGATTATAATTGTAAAAATTGATGTAGCACCTACAATGCGGACTTTGATGGTGATGAAATGAATGTGCACTTTCCACAAGATGAAATATCTAGATCAGAAGCATATAACATTGTAAATGCCAATGAACAATACATTGTGCCAACAAGTGGTGATCCAATCCGGGGCCTGATTCAGGTACAAAATAGTTATTGTTCAGGCATTGTTGTAATCTTCAGTTGAATAGTATCTTCATTAACTATTTTGGATTTGTGACAATCTTAATCTACTGTCATTTTGTGATAATTTAATAAACTATTTAGCCATAGCACTTCCATATGTGATGCAGGTCATGTATAATGTACACAAGATTGTATGGTTTGATGTAAATGCCAAAGCTTGCATATGTTGCAGGATCATATAGTAAGTGCCACCCTGCTTACAAAACGGGACACATTCTTGACCAAGGAGGACTATCAACATCTTGTATACAATGCATGCGTCTCAAATTCTGCTCCTGTTTTTCAGCGTGGCAAGTCATGTCCAAAAGTCGGCATTGTTAAAGATGACTCTGGATTTTTATCACTTGCTCCGACAATATGGAAACCAGAACCTTTGTGGACTGGAAAGCAGGTAATTGATTTTGTAGATCAGTTTGTGGATCCTGTTGTTCTGCAGTTTGATTCCACAAATGCACATTCCACGTTTATGGAAAGTTGAAGATATATTTGTATTCAGTATGAGTGAATTTGCAATCATTATCCTTGTATGTTGTATGTAGGTCATAACAACAGTCTTAAATCATGTCACTAAGGGGAGACCATCTTTTACCATGAACAAATCTGGGAAGGTGCCAGGAGATTACTGGGGAAAATCTAGCGGGGAGCTAGAAGTTGTAATTCAAAATAATGAACATATCTGTGGGATAATTGACAAGGCGCAGTTTGGAAAATATGGGTTAGTTCATATTGTCCAAGAACTTTATGGAGCTAATGTAGCAGGTCATTTACTCTCAATTTTCAGTCGTCTATTCACTGGGTACTTGCAGGTTGGCCAATATTCTGTATAGATATATTAATTGCATTCTATATGTCTTCTTATGTCTATTGATTAATGTGAATGTTAATCTTGTTGATAATGTTATAAATAATGTTACCCAAATAAGCAATGTTTGGTAAATTTTTGTTTCAGATACATGGGTTTACTTGTGGAATAGCTGATCTTCTTCTCAAACCTGGAGCAGAGGATCAAAGAGAAAAGACATTGGAAACGAGTGAAAATATCGGTGAAAAGGTTCACTTACAATTTCTGGGTGGAAATGAAGGTCAAACTAATTTGCTCTCTGTAACGTTATTCTACATTGCTAAGTTTCCCTATTTTGCATTCTTTATAGTTTATAAAACACAATTTTCACAAGGCTTTTTGTCATGAAGAGGTTGTTCATCAAGAATTGAATTTAATGTTTTAACTTTTATCCTTACATTTAATTGCCGAATTGGGTTTGGGTACGGGTACGGGTACGTGGGTACGGTACCTCAGTACACCAATTTTTTTTGTGGGGGTTGGGTACGTTTGGATACAGCTGTACAAATAGCATATAAAAATCATAAATATATACAAATATGCAAATAAGAAAGAAATATATACTAATAATACTTAATAAATTTATATTTGATGGCTTTATTTTATTAATAATACTTAATAAATATAAATATTATTAAAATATTAATTTAGAAATAAAAATGTATAGATAAGATTAGACAGGTTTAATGAAAAGATAAAGTAGAGAAGTTAAATTATTTAAAATTTAAAGTATTTATTTATTAAATGTTTCTAATTTAAATATAAAAATAAAATGAGATCGAATAAGTTTAAATATAAAAATATAAAAATTAAAGTATATATTTAATAAATGTTTCTAATTTAAATATATTAAATATTAAAACATAAAAGATTAAAACATCGAAACATATGGAGGATAAGCATGGTGAGGCAGAGTAATAATCGTTAATAAATATTTTCATCAATGGCCATGGGCTACACATGCCACTAACGAGGTAATGGAATCCACCTGCCGTATTAATAAGTTAATATTAAAATAATGTTTATTATTTATTTATTAATGCTCAATGTTGTAATTTATTGTAATTTAGTGATAAGATCGTCTCCGATCTTATCTGGAGTTTCTTTTTAGAAACTTTCCATTTTTTGTAAATCTTGTAAACTATTTATTGAGCGTCTTGCTCATTGTTTAATACATCAATTATTTACCAATTACCTGTGTAATATGGTATCAGAGCTTAGGCAAATAAATTTTTCGAAAAAATTATAATTTCTTTTTGAAATTATTTTGTTTAAAAATATTTTTTCGAAATAATTTGTGATTCCCTGAAGTCTCTGGAGAAAAATCGCGAGCAGTATCTTGGCGCCAAAATTTTTTTCGTCTGGGAAAATTTTTGTGAAGGTTTTTTTGTTGGATTTTTCGTGGCTGAGAATTGTTTTTTTCTGGGCGCGATTAAACCCTATTGGTGCGATTAAATTCCTGTGCTGCTTTGTGGACGCGATTTCATGGCAAGAGCGTGTTTGTTCTCTCCTTCTGGGGTGCGGATTTATCCTTATTTCTGGGCGCGTTTTTTGACTTGTATCTGGCGCGACTTTGTTCTCTTCTAGGCGCGCGACCTGAAGTCCTGTCGGACGCGATTTTCGTCCATTGGCCATGCTTCTCTGCTTCTGGTGGTCGCATTTCCGCGTATTCCTTTGTCCGTGTTTTCCTTCGAACACTGTCCGCGATTTCCAGATTTGTGAGCACGTTTTTTGCAGTTTTTCTCTAAGCCGCGGGTGTCTGCGTTTATTTTTTTTCTGGCATTTTTCGGCCTTCTGAAGGTCGCGAAATTCTGTTCGCAATCTGGACGCTATTTACAGAAGTTTTAAACGCGTTTCTTCGTATCCTGTGGCATTTCCGTCTGATTTGTGGTTGCCCAGGCCTCTGCAAATTTTGTGATACAATTTCAGAAGGGTTTTAGAAAATTTTCTGCACATTCTCAAGCTTTCATGGCGGCTAGGGCATCCTACAATTTCGACTAGGGTTTTCACTCTTCAGATCACGTCGAATTTTTTTTTGATTGCATATTCTTGGTGGGTTTTTCAAGAGCTCAACTGGGTTGGTCTCCGAATTTTTTGGGTGCATCGTTTTCCGTGCCTCGAATTTTGTGCCATCCATACACTGTACTTTCTACAGTATGTACCTGAATGTCTCTGTTTTTTGCATTGGAATTCGTGCCTGAGTTTCGTGCATCAGCCTTTCTCAGTTCCTCGTTTTTGGTGCCTCGAAAAGCATGAAGATGGCCAGTTTAAGTAATTTAATGCTGGAGGGCAGTCAGAGATTTAATGGCAAAAATTACAACACTTGGAAGCAGCGGATGCTGACAATTTTTGAATACTGCTGTCTTGATCAGATGATCCTCGGCAAAGCTACTCGTCCCGACACACGGGTAAGGATCAGGAGAAGTTTGATGAGCAAAATCGTGAAGCTGTCATGCTTATTAAGCTTTCAGTTACTGATGATAGCTCCCTCAGATTCCACTTGGAAAATCAGCTAAGGAGATCTGGGATCACTTGAAGGGTTTGCATGAAACTTCCGACAAAAGCCGTGCGTTTTTCTTGAAGAATATGCTGTTTTCTATCATGATGGATGAGAAGACAACTCTGCAAGCGCACTTGAATAAAATCCAGGAGATCAGAGATCAGTTGGAGGCAATTGGTCGAAAATGGAGGAGGAAGACATAGTCGTGATCACCCTGAAGAGTCTACCGAAGTCCTATGAACACTTCATAGAGACTCTCAACATTACGTCTACTAATGTTGATCTCAAGTTTCCGAATTTGTGCACTATCCTGTTGCAGCAGGATCGTTGGAGACAACAGTTCGGTAGCAGTGAATCATCATCCTCCACGGAGCAGGCTTTTGCAGCTAAAACCCATCCGAAGCATCATGGAAAAGGTCAGCCTTCACAGCAGAAAGGCTCCAGTCAGACCAGTCCGAAGAAGAAAAATGTTCAGTGTAACTACTGTCATAAATTTGGCCACATCAAGAAAGATTGCCGTGCTCGTTTGGCTTCTGAGCAAAAGAAGCAGGGAGGGTTTCAGCAGAAAGTGAATGTCGCCGAGCACTCTGAGCAGAAGGAATCTGCCTTTTATGCACTCATGGCAAAAAGGCCCGCAGATCATGTCAAATCATCTGCTTGGTACATAGATTCTGGTGCCTCGCGTCATTTCTCACATAGGCGTGATTGGTTCACAAACTTTTCCCCTTGCACTGACTCAGTGATTTTTGGAGGAGGTGAGGAATACACAGTTGTCGGCACAGGCACTGTTCAGGTTCAATCTGGCGGGAGGGATCTCATATTCCTCAACGTGTATTATGTACCTGATATCGAGCTCAATCTTCTCTCAGTCAGTCAGATTATGCGGCATTCTCCCCAGATGGATGTGGTATTCAGCTCGCATAGATGTTCAATTGTTGATCGTGAGTCTCGCACAACGGTGGCCGTTGGGATAGAGGATCATGGCCTTTACAGGCTTGTGGACACTGGTGATTCTCCGGAGTTAGCCTTGGCCTAGAAATTCAACTGTCACCAGTCTTTGGCACTAGCGGTACGGGCACTTGAACGTGCACTATCTCTCTCAGCTTGCTCGGGAGGGACTTGTAGATGGCTTACCTGACATTCAGACTCAGCATCAGGGCGTTTGTGGTGCTTGTCAGGCCGGGAAGCAGCATCGCACACCGTTCAAGGATGGCGACTCTTGGCGCGCTTCTAAGGTACTTCAATTAGTTCATGCTGATATTTGTGGCCCTATGTCTACTTCTTCTGTAACTGGTTGCAAGTACTTTCTTCTCTTTGTTGATGATTATAGTAGGAAAATGTGGGTGTACTTTCTTAAGCAGAAATCAGAAGTTTTTAATGTATTTCAGAAGTTTAAGGCCTTGGTTGAAAAAGAGTCCAGTTCTTGTATTATAACTCTTAGGTCAGATAATGGGGGGGAATTCTGTTCTAGTGCGTTCTCCAACTTCTGTGATACTCATGGGATAAAACGTCAGTTAACCACACCCTACACTCCTCAGCAAAACGGTGTTGTAGAGCGACGCAATCGTACGATTGTTGAGATGGCTCGCTCTATGTTGCAACAAAAGAGTGTTCCTACCAAGTTTTGGGCAGAGGCAGCCAATACTTCAGTCTATCTCCTTAATAGGTCACCCACTCATGCTGTTAAGGGGAAGACTCCTGAGGAAGTTTGGTCTGGTCGCAAACCTAGGATCAGTCATTTGAAAGTTTTTGGCTCTCTTGTGTATGTTTGGATTCCAGAGGCCAAGTGCACCAAGCTGGACTCCAAGAGCCAGAAACTCATGTTCACAGGGTACAGTGACAACCACAAGGCATATAGGCTGATGGATATAGACACTGATCGTCTTATCTTCAGTCGAGATGTTGTCTTTGATGAGGAACGAGGTCCATTTCACTCTTCTTCACCTGTTCAGCATTCAGAGGATCAGCCTCTACAGGCTCCTGATATGAGTGTTCGACTTCCGTTAGGTTCACCTGATGGGAGGGATGATGAAGACCTAGTCTTTGATGATGCTCAACCTGAGTTTCCTCCAGATGATAATGAACATCCCCCTGCTGAACCTGTTCCAGATCCACTGCCAGATCCAGCTCCTCCTGTTGCATCTGATGTTGGCACATCTACTCTCCGACCAAAATGGTGGGCTAAGACTATCAGTGATCTTCGTGCTGATGAGCTCATTGAGGGTAGATCATCTAGAAACAAGAGCAAACAACAGTCTACAGTGAATTTTGCTCTCATGGCTAACATTCACTGTGTTTATGAGCCTCAGACATATTCAGAGGCAAAAGGGATACCTGAGTGGGAAAAGGCAATGGAATCAGAATACCAGAGTCTTCAGAAGAATGACACTTGGGTACTTTCCAATCTTCCTCCAGGGAAGAAGCCCATTAGCTGCAAATGGGTGTACAATTACCTGTGTAATAGTTAAATTATACAAGGGTTTTTTCATTTAACCTTTAGCTACTCACGTTGCTAACTTTCGTGTCCACCATCGACAAGGGTTTTTTCACTTAAAAAAAAAAGACATGAAAATCGGACTAGGTGCTGTAATTACGTTAGATTCCATGAAAAATGCCATGTCAACACCAAAAAATGCGTTGGATTTTGTCGCAGATCGAAAAACATTTTGGGCTGGCATAGATGTGAACCTTGGTTGATTCTACAAAGTTTTTAGCCTTACTCGGTTCCGGGACATATCGTACCTAGAATTGGTGGAGGAAATGGCTGATTCGACAACTTAACCTTACATGGTTCTTACAGTTTCTTGGTGGAAATCTTCAACTAGTTTGTTTTCTATAACCTCATGCTGCATTGTGAAGTTGAAGAGGCTGTTCTAGCAAGAATTGAGTTTAATGTTTTAACTTTTATCCTTACATGGTTCTTACAGTTTCTTGGTGGAAATCTTCAACTAGTTTGTTTTCTATAACCTTATGCTGCATTGTGAAGTTGACATATTTTGCAATTTCTCTTTGTAAAATACAATTTCCATGTGTCTTTTTTTCATGAAAAGGGTGCTCTAGTGAGGATTGACTTCTATGTATTCTTGTAATGTCCCCACTCTAGTCGGCATTCAGGAGCAGTGGAGTTAGCCTATTTCTTGGACCCTCGTGGGCTGACATGATCTGGTTAGGGGGTCAGTGACCATTTGGTGGGTATTGCCATTCTCACCCCTTTCACCTCAGTATTGGTTTCAGTACACGCATATGGAGTTCAGTGTTCGCCAGCTTCTGACAACACGGAAAAATACTAAGTTGGGAAGGAGTTATGGGTATTTTGGTGGTTAAGTTATTAAATTAACTTAAATGATTAATTATAAAGTCAAATTGACTTTATAAAGTAAAACGCCACTTAAATACTTATAAAGTGATAATGTATTTTATTAAGTGATATTTAAATCACTTAAGCGCCCAACTATGGAAATAAATTAAAATACATTTAAATGTATTTTAAAGCAAAAAGGAAAATGGCGTACAATTCTTGAAAGTCGTGCTTTTTGAGAGGATATAAGGCAAAGGGTTGCAAGTCGAACTCTATTCATGATTATTTGACATTGCAATTTTTTTATCTTCTCTGTGATTTTGTCGTAGGACAAGGGTTTCAGGAAAACCTTCATTGAAGAATGAGAATTCTTCAGTGGATCTGTGATTGTGAGGTTGTGAGACACCAGTCGAATGACTGCCATTGTGAGCTTCATCCAGAAGTTCATCTGTGCTACCAGAGTTATTCTATTCAGCAGTTCTTTAGTTTTCAATAAAGGAAGAGGGTTTCTTCACCAAGGATGCCATCTTCACCATTTTCTCAGCTTTCAATAAAGATTTCCATTCAGCATTCAGTGGCCGTACCTTGCCTTGAAAGGCGTGCTCTTCTGGGAGTTGTGTGTGAAGCTTGGAGCCAAAGCGCTTCATTTTTGGCTCTTCTTTGGACTCTATCCTAGGTGCCTACCATTCACAGCTGCATTTCTCCAGTTCCTGCAAGGGAGAAGATAGATCCAGGCTCTAAGCGTTGCTTTTATTCAATTTCAGCTATTCTTGCCTGGCAAGTCTAGAAATTCTTTATTTAATTATTCTAGAGAGATTCGGGTACGTTTGTTGTTCATGATCTATTTGTAGCAATTGAATAATGCTTAATACATAAGTTGTTTCTTAGATTTAGTTTAAATTCCAGTTTTATATGCATTTATATGCTATCGCCCCTTTTACTTCTGTCTAGAATTTCTCCTAAAAAACTAAAAAAAACACAAAGGTAAGCAGAAAACAATAGGGGTTTGCGTTGGAGCCAGCTGGGCTCTTCACAGTGGTATCAGAGCACATAATCCTGCTAGCCTGTAAAGGTTAATATCATATGCGTCCTTATCAAGGCAAATATAACAGGTACTATTCACTGTAATGTCCCCATTTTGGCCATACACTCTTTTGTGACTGATAGCCTATTTCCTGAAATCCGTAGGCTGATCAAAAGTGAAATTAGGGTTTCCTTCACTTGGTGGTTTTTGGCATTTCTCGGAATTTACTATTTTTAATAAATTCTATTTTTGGCAGTGATCAGTTGTCAGCACTTCAGTAAGTCATTTTCAGTTGGAGCAGTTGCTTGGGTTTGATTTTTTTTGGCTTCAAAAGCATTATTTGGAGAAATAATTTATCTCAAGGCATTAATGTTATTTTTTAAATTGACACCTTGGCCTAATGCATTAACTTGAAGTTGTTTTAAAAGGTGGTCATTAAGGGGGATGCCTCATGGAGAGAATAATTAATATTTTATAATGTTATTTATGCCTTGAGGTTTGGACGCCTATTTATGATGGAATAAAGTATTTTGAATTTTAAAATATTTCAAAAAGGAGCTTTTGGCGTCCCTTTCTTGGAGTTATGGAATTTGAAAAGTCACTTTCAATTCTATAAAAGAGATAGTTTGCTCCAGCATTTACCATCGAATGTTTCTGCTAATGTTATGCTGTTGGAATGACAACTTGTTTTTTCACTTCGGGGGATGCTTACCTCCTAGTTCCAACCAATTTCGTGTTTGAAAGACAACACCTAGTTGTTATTATTGCTGCTTCTCAATCAGTCTAGCAGATTGTGCTTCAAAGTTGGTGAATTTCGGTGAGAATTTCAGTTTTAATGTTGCTGGTGTATACACAGCTGAAGGTGTTTTTCATTTACAGCTTTTGGTGTGAATTTATTTTGGTTATGGGTATTTGATCATTGTAATTCTATGATAATGGCGACCACATTTGGAGGTTTTCAGATTTTAATTCCAAGTTTCTGATTTTTCCCAAGAGAAATCACCCCTCTAGAGGGCCGTACCATCTCATGAATGCTTTGGAATTCGTGCAAGAATAATATCTTGAGTTTTGATGCAGTTTTGTGGTCTGATTTTGGGCGCCAACCTCCTAGAAAGCATCTGCATTTGATTTCATTCAATTCGGAGGTAAATTGAGAAAGTTATGAGCATTTCATTGATTTACAGGTTGCTGGTTTACAGTTTCAGTTTGCTGGTTTTTATTATCAGACTTCAATAAGTTCAGAATTTGGCTTCAATTTCAGTCTTTGAGAGTTATATAAACTAGTTAAATTCATCCTTCACATATTTGCGTTCATTCTTCTATTGTAACACTTGTAATTTGCAGTTTTTCTTAATTGTAAGGTTGAGAATTAGTAGTACTAATCCAACCATTTATTTACTGCATTTACTTGTGATCTTTAATGCAAATATTATAACCCCTGGATGGTTTACCGCTAGTGTGGAGGAATCTGATCTGTATTTACTTTTCATCACCCACTATTAAGTGGAGAATCCTCATTGTTTAGTGGATGCCCGCCGTAGCGGAAGAATTAGTTTGAATTGTGTTGTTTCTTCCCCCCACTGTTTAAGTGGTTGAGTGGATTTCTCTCATGGCTGGATCACCACCTCTTTCTATTCTTAGTTGTGTTTACTTTCAACAATAATTCAGTCCCTCTACCATATGTTAGCACCTCGCCTTCAAAAGGATCTTGTGTGCACATTCTTGGCGTTGAGAGTATTTCATTTGGTTCTATTTTGAGGCTAATGCTAATTCAGTGGTGAAGTGTGGGTTTGTATTGTGGCAATTCAAGAAAAAAATTGGTTGGCATATTTCATTCACGCAGGAGGCCTGACAGTCAGAGAAATCAGTTTGAGGATTATCTCTGTGACAATCCATTCGAAGAAATGGGTGACAGAGAGGAGATTGGGGAACCTCACAACTGAACTCAAAATGAGGACAGGGAGGCCCAAGACCTTCTAAGAGGCCTAGCAACAGGGCAGGAACAGGTGGCTAATGCACTTAGCAGTTAAGCACAACAGTGCAATAGTTGACTGTCCAAAGGAGACCACAGGAACTGGAGGAAGATGGCAGTGTGCATGGAATTCTACGCTAAAGAGTTACTCGTACACGTACCTATGAGAGACCCACACGTCCTATCTTTGCTAGGCGTGATCTAGTTGATGGCAACATGGAGGAGGGAGAAGGTGACATGATCTTGATAGATAACATCATGACATTACATGATGAATTGGAAGCTTTACCCCAACGAGTTCAGGATCACCTGAACTTTGACAGATTTATGAGTCAAAAGAGAGAACATGGCAGGAATCGAGTTGATAGAAGGCCTAGAGATAACATGAACAATGATTTGAGACAGGCGACTAATAAACTCACTCTTCCTACCTTTGATGGCAGCGGTAGAGTCACTGCTAGAGCTTGGATTAGCAAGCTTGATACTTTCCTGACTTTACATCCCATGGCAGAGGATGATGCCATTAAATTTTCAGCATTACATTTGGATGGTGTAGCCCATGATTGGTGGCACCATGGAATGGTTACTCTACAACATGACCGGATTACTAGTTATCAAGAATTCACGGATAGACTTGTGGAAAGATTTGACAAAAAGGATCCCAAACTGTATTTCAGAGACTTAGCACAACTCAAACAGTTAGGCAGCTTGGAGTCCTATATAGGTGAATTTAAGAGGATCTCGGTTATGGTCACAGGGATCTCAGAGAGAAGGCTGGTTATTCTCTTTGTAGAGGGGCTTTTTGAGCCAATGAAGGGATGGATCAAAGCTTTTGATCCCCCCACTTTACAGGAAGCTATGAGGAAAGCTCGTAGCATGGAACTTACTACTCCATGAAGTAAGTTCAACTCCAATCCATGCACTTCAAATAAGGACAACAAACCTGATTTTGAGAAAATAGATAATCTTGATCAAAAGAAAAAGTTTGCAGCACCCTTGGATTGTGAAACACTCAACGATTTACGAAGGAGAAAGCTTTGCTTCTATTGCAAAGGGCCCTATGACATAAACCATGACTGTCCTCTCAAGCCAAAGGGACAAAATAGACAGTTAAAATGGTTTTATGATGATGAATTAATTTCTGATTTTTCTGACCAGCAAGCTGATGGAGACCAATTAGAAGAAGAAAACTAAGAAATTTCAGTGGAAAGGGAAGTGGAAAATGAGTTGCATGAGGCTCACATGTCAAGTATGCAAAAGGAAGGCTCATTTCGTTTGTGAGGTATCTTGTTTGGTCAAAGGGTCATCTCACTACTTGACACAAGTGCAACACACAATTTTATTGATGCACGTTTAGTGGAGAAAAGAGGGATCCAAACTCAGCAGTTTGAGGGTATCAAAGTAAAGGTTGCTGATGGTTATACTCTCAAGTGTGAGAGGATGATTCCGGATCTGCCCATGAAGCTCAACAATTACGAGTTCAAGGCATATTTTTATGTGGTTACAATGGGTGACACCGATGTGGTTCTTGGCATGAAGTGGCGTCATGCGATCGGCGAGTTTACTCTCAACCTTAGAGAGATGGAGATGAAGTTTAAGGTTGATGGAACAAACCACGTACTAAAAGCCCTCAAGGACAACAACTTGAAGGTTATTACACTTAGGAGAATGCAAAGATTAATTTAGCATGACATGGTTGAGTGGGCAGCAACATGTCAATTGCAGCCATCTTATGAGGAGCAGCATAAAACGCCTTATCATCCCGATGTACGGGAGCCTCTGCCTTCCTCAGGTTTAGTCCTGTGTGTTGGCATTCCTTCTAGAATCACGCTGTATGCAAGTGGATGCTCAGTTGAGCTGAAGGAAGCTGCCAGTTTCTTCTCTTTCCCTGAGGATCACCTCTCAACAATAACACCCATCCATTTGATGTTGTTACTTATCTTTCATTGTTGCAGCATGAGATGAATGGGCAGGAAGCCAAGCTCGCTGAAGACAACCAGCCTTTTAAAAGACATGGGCCCACACTGTATGATTCAGGTGGCACTTTGGTGCAGTTTTTTTTTAGAATTACCATAGAACTTGGTCATCTTTGGTGTAGTTCCTTTGTTTATCAGATTTCAAAGCATCTTTAATATGTTGAAAATCCTAGGTAAATATTTTGTCTGGGTTTCTTTGACTGCTCAAAATATGCACCAAAGTGTATCAAAATTATAAATTGCAAAAATGCAAAAAAGTTTGAAAGCTAAAAACCAAAACCCTTGTGTTTTTAAAGGTTTCTGTCATGACAGATGACTCTAACATCTTGGGCCAACAATTGTCATGTGGCTTTTCAGATTTATGAGCGATTCATTTCACTTTCTGTTTGATTTTTTTGTGTGTATTGTGTTATGAGCAGTCGGCTTGTGGTTATCTTAACTCTTAAATAAATTACATAATCATTATTATAATCATATATATGTATTTAGGTCATCTTAGGAGTTATACTTAAGCATATAAGTTGGCCTAGATGGTATTCAAGGCACACGTATGGTATACGTAGGAGATATATGTTAGTTATTATCATCATGTTGAGTATTGAGTTCTTGTTGAAGACTATTGGAGGTATCCCCCTTGAAGTGGATTAGGAGGTTGCCCCCTCGAAGTGGCATATTATTATCAAGTATTTACATAATATCTCATATTGTATCTCCTATTGTGCAAGTTATTTCATTACAAGTGGGCTATCAAAGCATGATCTTGATACCATGAAGGCAAGTCATATTTTCAATTTTGGAGGTAATTTTATGAAGTGCATATCTATCACAATTGTGTGAATGTTTTCCTAATTTTGGAGGGTTTTTTAATAATATATTAAGGCATCTATAGTAAAAATTTCAAAGAAATTGGAGCCAAATTTAGCGATTTATTGCAAAATTAGGGTTTCTATTGGGAAGAAAATATCTCTTAGATTTGGACGAATTTTTCATGATTTTTAAAGGGTTGTTCAATAATATATAGAGACATCTACAGTAAAAATTTCAAAGAAAGTTGAGCCAAATTAAGGAATTAATTGCAATATTAGGGTTTTTGGCAAAGTATTTTGAGAAGAACATCTCTCAGATATGGGAAAGTTTTTGCCTTATTTTTAAAGGGTTTTTCAGAAATTTAATGAAGCATCTACAAATTAGATTTCCTGCAGAAGTAAGTGATTTACTGCAGAATTAGGGTTTCCAACAAATTGACTCTCAAGGCTGAAAATAAGTTAATTTCTTGGATATTTTTTTGGGTAATTGCAATCTAGGCCTTAGTAAGTTACAGTGAAAATTTCAGAGTATTTGAACTTATTTATGTGATTTATTACAAAATTAGTGTTTTGGAACTCCTTCACAACAAAAAGTAGACAAAACAAAGAAGAAAAAGAGAAAAAAAGAACAAGAAGAAGAAGTAGAAGAAAAAGAACAAGAGAATGCAAAATCAGAACAAGAGCAAGACCGAGAACAAGACCAAGAAGAAGAAGAAGAAGAAGAACAAGAAGCAACAAAAGAAGAATAAGTAAAAGCATAAAAAGGAGATGAAAAAGAAGAAGAATAAAAAGTTAGCATTGAGGACAATGCTTTGGTAAAGTGAGGGGCAATGTTATGCTCCTAACCCTATAGTGTATATTGTGTTATGAGTAGTTGGCTTGTGGCTACCTTTACTCTTAAATAAGTTACATAATCATTATTGCAATCATATATATGTATTTAGGTGATCCTAAGAGTTATACTTAAGTATCTAAGTTGGCCTAGGTGGTATCCGAGGCATAAGTATGGTATATATAAGAGGTGTAAGTTATTTATTATCATGATGTTGAGTATTGAGTTTTTGTTGACTATTGGAGGTATCCTCCTTGAAGTAGATTAGGAGGTTGCTACTTCGAAGTGGCATATCATTATCAAGTATTTACATAATATTTCATATTATATCTTCTATTGTGCATGTGTAACAACCTACCCGATCTACAGTTTACAAATTTAACTATCAACTAACCTTCAGCTGACTTGCAACTAACTTGATTTCAAAAACTAGGGTTTCCATTTGTTTCCAACTAATTCAAAAGATGCAACTAACTTCCCAGTTACAGTTTTCAACTGAAAAGGAACTTCTAACAGTTTCACAAAGACCCATAACGGAATAACTGTCATTCTAGGGTTTTCTTTTTAAACACAAAATTACTTTATTATTCTAAATCTAACTTCAAGAATTCAACATTTCAACTGAAAGAAACAACTGGCTAATCTAAAACAACATTTGCAGATTTATCAACGAACATTTATCATAATTGAATAAAAATCTCTGCATAAGTGAAAATAATCTTAAATTGACAATACATTTACCTGGAGATAAGTACGAAGAAATATTATATCTGTCACCATCTTCAAACTGAAAATTCTTGAGTTACTTTATCAATGAGGGAAAAGGGATTATCATCAAGGGCTTTACCGCCCAACCAAGACCTTCTAGTCTCCCGTGTTTTTTCAACAGAAGAACTCGACCCTTCTCAAGGGTAGTCAACAAGGATCGTTTGTCATCATGTCTCTGAGCCTGGTGTCCATGATTCCTATATTGCTGGTCGATCCTTCCTTTGTAGGTTCCTCCTATCCAGAGGGATCATTCTGACCAGAGTATATCTAGAACATGAAAGTTGACTTGCCTAACTGGCATCTACCTTGGCCAAGGATTTTTAATGATGCTGGCACCACCGTGCCGATATCTTTGGCACTGCTGTGCCGATATCGCTGGCACTACTGTGCCGTCAACACTCACCCTTGCTCGACATGACAACTCTCAGATCAAGTTTCTTATTTCTTGTAACTTAAATTGATTAGCAATCTTCTCATCGGTTTCCAGCCATAGGGTTATTGTTTTATATTTTAACATGGATCTTTCTTAAAGTAAGATTGATTGTTGACTTAATAGGGAAGGTGAGAGAGAGAGATAAATATGTTGGTATGTTTAAGAATCCTTCCAGACTCTTATCATTTTGATGTTAGGTTACAAAATTTGAATAAGGTAGTGAAGATAAAACACATGAGATTTCCAGGTGACTAGGCTATTCACAGATTCAGGTGACCGGTATTTCAAAATAAACTTACAGATTGGAAAAGAGCATTTATCAGATAAGATTTAGGAAGAAGGAAGAAACCCATTCTGGATTTAAACTTCTGTAGCATGGACAGAAAAATAAATGAATCATTGAATACCAGTTTGTTGAAGAATACTTACAAACATTTTGTTTCCAAGGCAAAGAAATGCAAATTAGGGAAAATGGCTAATAAAAAACACAGGACTGTATCAAAGAAATAAATTACGGTATGCCAAAGTGGCTTCATTAATAAAGGAGAATCGAGTCAGAGTAATCGGTTATCTCTAGAGATTGAAATTAGGGGTTGCGGCTATCTACCCGATACAAGAAAGTTAAGGAATTTCAATTCACAAAAGAACAGAGTCCAAAACATCCACAATAGGCGATGATGGTTCATTATCTAATTCAAAAGATGGAAAAACTGGTCCATGCCATATCTTACACGCACAAAGGAATACCATTTATTTCGATTCTACTAAAGGGAAATTCCTATAAGGGAAACTCATGATTCATAGACAGAATAAATTCCGACATAATAACAAGATTAGCAAATTGGGATTCCATTACGTGCTTGGCAAAAACGTCTGGAACTTGACTATTGTGGAGAGTCTTTACCACCAACTGGTCGCACAGATGCCTCCTACAACTTGAACAATGTTAGCACAGGTTGATGCTTGAATCCTTTTGACTTGACTCAAGACGAGAAGTCCGCTCTAAATAATTTGTGATCTACCGAGGTGGTTTGGAAGGCTTGATTGCAGGAAAGTGAAGATTAAACTCCTCTGGAAAAAATGTCAGTGATGAATGTGAAAAAAAACCCATGCTATGGCGGAGAATTTTATAATGAGAACTTTAACGTAGCAGAGCCAAAAAAACCTTCCGACCATGAAAGATGAAAAGTAAAAATTAGAATAGGGGAATGAATCGCTTGAGAGAGAGACTGACTTGAAAGGGTTTTCCTTTTTGGTTTCCATTCCGGAATCCTCTTGGCTCCTTGCATTCCATACATTTCATGGAGGAGTGGCGGAGTGCTCTGCCTCCATGAACCATCGGCCATCTCCGCACGAGTTCAAAATGAAGAATATGTTTTAATATATTTGTTATTGAATTATTTTTTATTAATATTTTAACACTTAGTAATATGTATTTGGAATATCGTCATTTAGTATTTTAGTATTTTAATTTTTTTGACTTTACTAATTAATATTTATATTACTTAAGCCAAGGCCAAGGTTATATTGTTGTATTTGACACTCACTGACTCCGAGTTCGATGACAATTAGATCCTTGTCAACTAGGTCCTCTCCTTGATGATAGTCCCCTTTCCCTTCGAGTATTGTCAATTCTGCAACCACTTGACCAAGAAAATTAGGGTTAGACCACTCCTGACATGTAATTCCACATTTAAATATAATATCATCATCATATACATTCACTTTAAAAAAAAATAGACATTCGTATTCACATTTACAGTTGCAACAAATTAACAATTATTTAATCCTTCATTTCATATTCACATGAAAGGCAATTATTTGCAATTACATTAATGTCCATGCTTCCATTATCATAAACATGTTAAGTCATAGTCTCAATGTAAGGGATTTAACATGTTATTTCATTACAATAGATGACTCTAATATCTTGGGCCAACAATTGTCATGTGGCATTTCAGATTTATGGGCAATTCACCTCGCTTTGTTTGATTTTTCAATTAAAAAAATATCTTCAAAATAGTTATCTTAATGTAAAAATGAGTGTTGTAGCTTCACATATCTTTACTAAGATTGTTTCCTTGTTGTAAATTACTTATTTATTTATTTTCATTAGAACTTTCATTTACATTGCCATTTCATGTGTTTATTGCATTAACAACACAATAAATTTACGTAATTGAGCGTGTTTCCAATAGGATTTCCAATGAAAACCTTATCAATGTTATCAACTTGGTTTTCCAAATTGTGTGTTCCAATGAATGAGTTGGATGTCAAGATTAGTCTCAAGACATGAAACCATTTGGATCGTCTTCCTTGTTAGTTCAAATGATCTCATATGATAAAAAAGGGAATAGTTATTTTTTAATAATTGCTCAGTGAGTTCCAAAAGTAGACAACGATGATGTAACAATTAACCAATATTGTTTTGCAAATTATGCCCTGCAATGTCCTTCTCTTCCTTGACTAGATTCATTGTGGTTCTGATCTCCTTAAGGCTATGTTATTGGATCACTGGGGGTAAGACCAAGGTCCCGGTCCGGTCTTGCCTGGGTCTGGGGTCTGGCCCATAAATTGTGGGTTCAGTCTTGCCGAACTTGGGCGGACCCAAGGAGAATTGTGGGTTCAGTTTTTTTATGCTTAAAAAAGCCTAATTCGCCCACCAAACCCTAAAATGATGGTCGCCATGAAGGTTCGTGTGGATTTGAAGGTTTTAATTTGGGTTTTTATTGTGAATGCAAAATGATGTATACCATGAAGGTTTGTGTGGTTTTGGAGGTCTTAATTTGGGCGTTGCCCCTCGACCCACTTGGGGCGTTGCTCCCAGACCCTTGCAAGGGGCGCTGCCTCTCGACCCCGTTGCCCCCAGACCCCTGCAAGGGGCACTGCCTCTCGACCCCGTTGGGGGAATTTCCCTCAAACTCCTATTGAATTGATTTGATTTGCCATGTACTCTCCAAGTCCAAGTTTCCAAGTTTGCCTACAAGTCTTCATCTATAATATCGTCATCCAATTGGACAATCTTCCTTGATGCTTACCTACAAGGAGAAATGCAGAATTGCAGTTAATTTTAATATATAATATATATCTTGACATTCGAGTTTGACTAGTTGACATTCTAATGTTTTTTTATTTTTATGGTGGTTTTGTTTACTATACATTATATGATGCTATGTGTGGTATTTTGAACTTAATTGTTGTTGTAAATATGTATATATTTTTGGTTTTTATATGTTTTTGTATGGACGAACCCAAAACGAACCCAACCCCCAAAAAATTTTTGCCTGAACCCGCAAACTGAACCATTGAATCCGAACCTGAACGTAAACCAGTAACTTAGCCTTAAGGTATGGATGAATATCTATATCCCTATTTTTGAAGGAAAAATAAACACTCTGATTCACAAGGGATGGCTTTGATGAAAAATATCATCCATTAGTGTGATTTGTACTTTTTTGCCAACACCAAATGTAGAAGAAAATTGACATACAAGGGATGAAAATCGATGTTTGTAGAGCAACATTAATCCGATGGAGGAGTAAATTATAGAAAGCTAGAACATTTTTTCCTAATTAACAAATGTTTTGACAAAGGACTATGTTGAGCAAAAGAAAGACGCAACCAAGACATGCAAAAGCTTTATCAAGAATTAATTGCTACGAAAAAAATGTTGATCTATTTGTAGATAGATATCCAAGAGTTTTAGAGAAAGCTGTCTTCAGTAAAATTTTCCCAGATAGATACAAATGCAAGAATGTTATGCCCTTCTCATTTTCAACATCTTGATTATCTGTCCAATTCATTTGACAGTTTCAAGAAACACATCATAAGAATCAGTTTCAAGTTCTAAAAGAAAATAGATACATTAGCCAAGGTCTGTAATACTTTACAAAAATGGTTAAGTAATTTTAAGTTTCTAAAGGGAAAGTGAGCAAAAAGATCTTTGATCTTGGGTAGATTGAGAAATCTTTGTCCTTTTTAAATACGCAGGAAGAACAACCATAACAGTTCTGCATGTTGGTTTGTTAACACTTCTCTACTCAGAAATGGTTACAAGCAGTATAAATAAATTTTGGATGGATTATCTGGTCCCTGTTTGGAGGAGTAACTTCCTCACTGTGGATTGTAGCTAAAATCCAGTTTAATGGATTGGGAAACTCAGGCGATTTTTAGCAACCACCAAAGTTATCATTATGAGATTAAACATACATTTTGGACAAAAAAGTTTGATGCCCATAAAATGTTCAAAGAGTCTTAAAATTGAAAAAATAAAGAAGAAAATGCAGAAAATGAAAAAAACTTTAGAAAGCCCAAATTTTGTGCTTTGACGAGTTTCGTGTTCTCAACTTCCTAGGGGAGCACTTGACACATGAATTTGCAATTTTTTGGGAAAATGCTTCACGTTTCATTTCTATGTTTTTCATTTCTTAGAAGTTACTAGTTCTAGTTCTGGTTCATGTCAGGGGTTCACTTTGTGTACTTGGACAAAAGATTTGTTGGGTTTGGATTTGTTTGGATTTGTCCACAAAAACATATAAAAATCATAAATATTAAAGTTCCACATAGAATTTCCTGTCAAACATATATTAAGGGAGGGCTATATGCACTCCAAGCTCTCTGAAATGAATCTGTACCTTACACATGGAAACTTGCACTCCAAGCTTGCTGAAATGAATCTGCACTTTAGTGAATGCTGCATTAGAATAATCACGGTCCTCCTTTTTAATAAATTTTTTTGTCTGTGCTTGTTGGTAAGAAAACAATGTCTTGTCCTTTGAAACCTACTTGCTCATTAAGGATATAAAGGGTAGGCACAACCACATGAGTGGTCAAAATCATAGTTGGAAAACTCGGCAGGACTCGCCATGGATTCGGCGGACTCACGAGTCCTAAGTTTGGTCGAGTCGACTCGGCATGGACTCGCAAGCCGAGTCTCGCCGAATCTCTGGCTTGGACTCCCGAGTCCGACTGAGAGACTCGCGCAAGTCCTTGGCTCGGATTCCCGAGTCCCGTGCTTGGACTCTTGCCGCGGCTGGAGGCTGTTTTCTCAGTTTTAAAACATGATTTTTTTCATTTTTCTGCTCTTGTTTTCCCAAAACAGGTCTGCAAGTTGAAATAGGTTTGGAATATTTGAATTATGACAAATTGATAATCAAATTAGGCTCGTATGTTCTCTAAATGCATTAATTTTTTTTGTTTTTGTTTTTGTTGTTGTAAAACTACGATTTTTTTTTGCTCAGTCCTAGCTGAGTTTTTTGCCGAGTCCATGCCGAGTCTCGAGTTCGAGTGCTATTTTGGGCTGCCGACTCCACGCTGAGTCCGAGTTTTCAAACTCTGGTCAAAATCATAGTTGGTGTTCATGATGAGAGGAAAGCAAGTATGAGTCAGGCCCACTGGCATTGTGTCTAAAGGTGGCGGTGGTTGTTGCCGCAGAGTAAACTAAATATGAAAATAGAAAAGAAAAGAAAGATGTTTTTCTAGGCTGGATTCTGCCAGATGTGTCACAGGATGAACCCACAGGCATTTGGCCTCACCCTCTCTGAATTCATTCACATACTGGGCTTGAATGCAACCAGGCATGTACCAAACCTGGATCTGACCATATCCCTTGATGAACCAGTAACTTAGCTTGAAATGAATAAAATGAATTGTAATTCAAATATAAATCAGTGTTTCAGTTTAACATCTTTTCTAAGATTTTACTACCTTCTTGTAAATTACTCCTATTTTTGATAGAGCTTTCATTGACATTGCACCATTGAGCTGTTTATCTAGCTCATTTTTTTTGTGTTGGTTCAATGCTTGAACATTGTAGTATAAGGCATTATATGACATAAAATAGGGAAGGATTAATTATACAACACAATTATATTAGGAAGACATTCGTTATATCCATACGTACTAGAGTACAATGAATTCATACAGATCTCATAATATGATCAAACAATAACATCTAAAAATCTAACGTTATGTAGCATCATAACCTGATAATGTACGATGATACAATGGCTTGGTGAAATATGCATATTATAGGAGGCCATGATGAATGGATAGGTACATGTGGAATATTTGAACCATCTCGTCGCAAAAAATAAAATAATTGTTACTAATACAAGTCATAAAGAAACTCATTTTTCCGCAAATATGTATAATGTTTGACTACATATACTTTTCCTCTACACAAGAACATTTACTGAAAATTTAGCATAGGATATTGTATTACACAAAATACATGAGCTAAGTTCAATTCACTGACCACCAGAATTTATGTGTATATATAAACCAAAACCGGAACAATATCAAGATCGTTTATGATCCTCAATTACTATATTGTTTCTAGATTCCCATAAATAAAAATAATTCTTAGTAATGAAGTTGTAAAGAAGCCCATTCCTCCACAAATAGGTAGAATATTCAATTCCATGTACTTTTTTTCAGATCATATGCAACACAGGTGTTTTTATGTTTCCCGCAAATAAAAGGTTGTTATCCTTGACAACTAGAAGGTGTAGGACTACTATTCAAGAGTCTTCTTTGTTGAAGGAGGTGCTGCTGAAGCTTTAATGTTTGGGTAATGATGAAGTCAAATTAGAAGAAACAGAAAATCTAAGAGATGTATAGATTAATGACATTGTTTATGTCCTCATCATCCAATATGCCCAAGGCCACAAGGGGATCAACAAGATGTGGAACTTTGTACAACTTTTGGATACTATTAGAGAAACATGTAGATGATTCTATAGCTAATTTGTTTTATTTAAGTGCCATTTCATTTAATTTAGTTAGGAATCCATGTTTAAAAAATGCAATTCAAAAAATTGCCGAGTGTGGCAAGGGTGCACAACTCCCAATTTAGAGGCTTTAATAAAGACACTTTTGGATGGGTCAAAGTAAATGATGATTGATAAGATAGCAATTGTCAAAGCCACTTGGAGTGCATCTGGATGCATTATTTTGAGGGATAGATGGTCAAATGTTTTCAAAGGCCATTAATTAATGTTTTGGTGGCTTGTCTTCAAGGTGTAGTGTTCTTGAAGGTGATTGATACAATGAATAACAAAAAAACTTTTGAGCATGTTTTCAAAATATAAGAGGAAGCCATTCTTGAAGTGGAAGTCCAAAATGTAGTTCAAATGGTTGCTAATATTGACACAAATTTTGTCGGACCTGACAAGTTGATTATGGAGGAAAACTTACAAATATATTGGACTTTGAATGTAACCCGTTTTTGGGATTTTTTGTCCTATAACTTGGGAAAATTCCCATAGTTGCATGGAGCAATTCGTAGAGGGAAACTGATTTTGAATTTCATAAGAAACCGTCATGTCACATTGTTTACCCATTGATTTGCCTCTTTTTATATTTCTTTGAAAAGATTGTTGATGATAAAGCAAGTCAAATATCCATTATTTGCTCCACTAATTGGGAAAACTCAGTGTTTTTTAAAGGTGCTAAAATAAAGATCATAGAACAGATTATTCTATACAACAATTGTTGGGAAGGTGCAATAAAGATGTTAAATGCATGTGGGCCATATGGAAATGAGAGAGAAAAAAACGAGATTGCTCTCGAATTAAAATTCTGTCATTCATATTACTCACCAAACTATTACAAAGTATTGGCATTATAAGGCTATTTTTCCCGTATGAAACTAATTACAGGAATATAACTTCCAAAACCTAATTTATTTATTAAATTAACAATAGCATGTTAATTTATTTATTTAACTATTTTATGTTATGTACTAAATTCTAATAGGCTAATTGTTTAAGTGTTGCACATGGTTGATAGTGACACCCATTGTCTTGACATGCTTTACAAAAGAATGAATTGTTGTAAGGAAGCATTCAATAATGTGGAACTAGACTAAATTGAGATTTAAGATATGATTGATACCAAAAGGACAATGATGTACATGTATATGAATGCATCTACTTGTTAATTGGAACCTAAGTCATTTCATATAGATCTATGTTCCACGGTGTTTTAGGGACGGGGACGGGGGGACGGCAGGGGACGCGTTTCCGGGACATTTCCTAAGGGGCAATTTTTAGGGGACGGTAGGGGACGGCGACATACAAAATATATATATATTTATTAGAGAGAGAGAGAGGGAAAGAGAGATAGATATGTCAATAAATTAATAATTGATAACAACAATATCAATATGTAAGTAAATCGCGAGAGTAGTACTATAACAGCATAAGAAATGTCATTAAAGCATTATAAAATTTATCACAGCAGTATCAAACATCAATAAAACCATGGTCTATCAATATCCAAATGTCTCAAACATGTATCCAAAAGTCTCAAATTTCAAACATGAAAATCAAAATATTAAATACAATAGTATATGAAATTAAGCCTCATTCGGGCTATGAATATCCAAAGACTTAGAACTATCTGAGTCACTATCATCCTCTGGCAAGAGTGGATCATCCAATGGTAGCCCGACCAATCTTGGTTGCGCCTCCTCCTCATCAATTTGCCTAACATCCTCAGGATCAACATCCCATTGTGCTGCTGGAGTCTGTTGATACTTAGTAGTCTGTCGGTCCTGAAGTCTCAAGGCACTGTGAACTGCAACTAATTTCTCAGCTCGTTTTGAAGTAAGCCTGTTTCTCTTAATGGAGTGAATGAAGCCATAGGTGGACCAATTCCTCTTTGTAGCAGAGGAACTAGCAATCTGTGAGAGCAAACGAATGGCAAGTTGTTTCAAATCCAGTGTGTCCTTCCCATGGAATTTCCACCATCCAATGGGGTTGTTCTGTGCAATGGTGGCCCTATCTTTCCTAGCCTCTGGTTGCTGAATGTAGGACCCTGAAGATCAGAAAACATAAGTCACTGCTCTCTAAGAATGGTTGCCTGCTCGTTGGCATACATTTTACAAAGGGCTGCTCTAAGCCCCTCTATCGCCTCGTCATCCTCAGAAGGAAGCATTAGGCCAGGTCTAGGTACATACCACTTCGGATTAAGAGCATAAGCAGGCATATGAAGTGGGGTATTCATTGTGTTCCACCTCTTTGTCACAATAGGCCTAATATGGTCCTCATAAAATCTCATCTCAGGATCCTTTTTACAAATAGCTTGCTTCATTTGGTCAAGCATGCTATCAAAAGTCTCATATATCTCTCCCAAGCTAGGAGAGTCTGTATTTGCATATCGGATTACTGCAACAACTGGTGATATGAAAGAGCAAATATACCTAAAAAAAAGCAAATTAAAAATTATAACTTTTAAAATACAAAGACTAAAGTAAGACAAAGTGTAATAAATTCAAAAGCAATTTAAATTTTCAGATTTCTTACTTGATATTGGCCCACCAAGTTTCATTAAGTACTCTATCTCTCACTTCCTTGCCTTCACTTGTCTTCGATAGAGTCCACCTTTTCCATTCTGCACAAACAACCATGGCTTGTAGAGCATCTTGGACCTCCAACATCCTCTCCAACAAAATATAGTAGCTAGCATATCTAGTCTCAACTGGTTTGAGGAATTCTTTCTTTGAATAAGATCGGAATAGTGCAAGTGAAGTTTGATGGTTACATACAAACATTTGTATGTCTCTAGCCTTTGCAACTGCTGCCTTCACCCAATCTATTTTGCCAATGTCTTTCAAAGCATTATTCAAAGCATGTACGCAACATGGAGTCCAAAAAATATGTTTGTAAGCACTCTCAATCATCAAACCAGCTAGCTTACAAACACGAGTTGAATCTATCACAACCTGCACAACATTAGAAGGCCCAACCTCCTCTATGGTATCCCTCAAAATGCCAAACTGAAAATCAGCATCCTTAAGCTTCCCAGAACAATCAATAGCTCGAAGAAAGTATGAACCAGCAGGGCATGTAACAATAACATTAATAAGTGACATATGCCGAATATCACTCCACCCATCCATGACAATGGAACAGCCAGTCCTAATCCATGTTTTCCTTATCTCCTCCATCATCATGGTAGCTTTTGAATATTGTTTGTCAAGGAGGGAGGTACGCAATCTATGTTCTCTAGGGGGGGCATAAGAGGATCCAACTGCCAATATTTCTCTCACCATTGTTCTGAAATAAGGTGACCTTGCCAAATGAAATGGAAGAGCATGTGCATAAAAGAATTTGGCCATTGCATCATCAACTTGCTCACGTTTTTGCACATTCATTAACCCCATGACTAAAGTTTTCTCACTTGCTTTCCTCTTCCCTCTATCACAACTCTCTCCAACTGATACATTGGAAGAGGCTTGCAAATCAGCTAATGACTGTTTTTTATTTTGAATGGTAATCATTTGGTCCTCACGTACTCCAGCCAACTTTGCAAATAGAAGCTGCTGCTCCAATGTTATTGCCATACAAACTCTAACACCCTTTCCACAGTCACCCACTAGATGGCCTCTAATCCTAGTATAGCTCCCATGGTAATTAGTTTTACAAACGTGACAAAACCATTTCCTGCTGCCGCTTGAATTTTTCTTCTTGTTGGCGGTCACATTTGTGGCAAACTGATGCAATGGTTTCTTCTTGTTGAAAGGGCCTTTTGCAAACCTTTGAAGAGTGGGTATAGGGCATGCAAAATGGTCTGAAGAAGCATGGGTTGGAATTTCAGAGGTAGAAGAAGGGTTTACTGGCATTCCTGTAGCTTCATTTTCACTGTCACTACTCTCAGTCTCATGACTGTCACTATTGTTGTTGCTGCTCATTTTGAATGTTTTTTTTTTTGTTGAAAGCCTGCTGAAAATTTGTAAAATTGAAACCAATTGAAATATGAAAATGAAAATCAGAAAATTAAAATATTAAAATTTAAACAATTAAATTATTAAACTTAAAAATTTAAAACAACAGTAACACTAAATTAATAAATTTAGTTTTACTCAAATTTAAAACACTAAAACATTAGTATAAGAAATGCATTCCCGTTATTCTGAGCATAAAAACTTTTCTTTGAAATGCAAAATAATTTAGTTTTACAAGGCTCAAAATAGGGCTTTTTATGCTCAGGATAATGAGAGAATGCAAACTGTTAGGATTTCATTTAAAAAAAAAAGGATGAAAATTGAAAAATAAAATAAAATCACTAATTTCTATACTAAAAAGTTAAGCTCAAACCTATAGATGCAGTCGAGACTCAAGATTGAACAACTCACACAAATTTAAACAATGCTTTGGGTCACCCGTTACTGGAGATGTGCGCCCTGCAGCAGTATCAAAAAAATAAAAATTTGAATCCACTGCTCTTTATGCCGTCGCCCCTGTCAGCTGGTCGCTTGAGAAGATAGAGGGAGATGGTCGCTGTTTGAAGATAGTTGCCGGCCTTTGAGAAAATATACATAGCTTAAACTGTGTGCCGTTGCTTAAACTCGCATGCCTTCCTGAGTCGTGAGAAAAATTAAAATGAGTCAAGACTTTTTAGTTTTTAATATTTTGTCTCCATAAAACTTTAGGCATTAAAAAAAATATTAAACAAAACTTGGGAGAGATGGTGGGCCCTGCGCAAGGAGAAATAAGCTTAAAAAAATCATTTTTTTTTATTGATTTTTTAATTTTTGAAGGTCTTTGCTTGAGGCCATCCCTGGTACGATTGGGGACGTTTCCAACGTCCCAAATCCGTACTAGGGACATTTCCAATGTCCCCAATCTATTCTAGGGACAGTTCCCTGTCCCCAAACTGCAGGAAACGTTTCCTAGTGTTTCCTAAGGATTTTGATGTTTCATGGATGGCAGGGGGACGTCCCCTTTGTGTCCCCCCGTCCTGGGGACGACAAGGGGACGTCCCCTTTGAGTCCCTGTGTAACCCTGATATAGATAGATAGACTCTTAGTGAAGTTATGGGTGCTATTTATGAAATAGTTGGGAAGCTTGAACCAGATCTTGTAGTTGTAAGTAAAATTAGGAAATGGTGTTGAAAATATAAGGTAGAGGAAGGAATGCTTGGAATATGAACAATGAAGAACAATGTTGGAAATACAATGTATAGGAAGGGATGTTTGGAATACCAACAATGAAGTATGATAAGTCAAGTGTTGACATTATTGGACTAAGTTGCCAGTTCAGGTACGGGTTCAAATACGGATATAGGGATGGCGGTATGACATTTTTTTTCCTTGGGTATGGGTACGAGAATATATATATATATATATATAAACATGTTCAAAATTATAAATTTAATTACAAGAACAATGATACTCATAAGAAAACATAATTGCCAATAAATTGAATATTTAAATACCTCATATAATCATATTCATAATTTGTAAATATGTAAATACTCAAGTCTGAAAATGTCATTACACAATGAAAATTCAAATTACAATCAATATTTAGTAGTCTTCATAGTCATCTTCATCAAAAGCATCAAGGTCTTGGTCAACACTTGGTTCAATTTCATTTGAACCACAATGAATTGGATTGCCAACCCCACTAGGTGTGTCAAGCGTGGCAATTGCCTCCTCTATAGAAACTAAGGCAAGTTGTGCAACTGTAGCATCTAAATCAGCACACTCGGGTTAGATCCCAATTCTTTGTCACACCTTCATTGTATTCAGGTTTCTCATGTGAAAAGAGATGAAGGTTGAAGTGTATATTGACCAAATCCTTTGCTTTTTTTGCACCCAAATGGTTGCCCTCAATTGAGTGGATGAAGGAGTATGTACTCCAATTCCTCTCAGCTGAAGAAGAACTTGCAACCTGTTGAGTTTGCATACAACATTTGGCATTAAATTTTATAAATTTAAACTTTTTTTTTTAATATTAGAAATAGTTTACAGAAATGATATTACATTGGGTGGAGTAGTTGTCCTATAAAGTCTTAGAGAGGATTACATGCCATCATAGGACAAAAAGATATGAAGATCGAGTTACAGTTCAAAACACTATTATAGTGCCATCGAAGTAAAAGTTAATTCCAAGCTCCTATAACACTTTTACTACGTTCAACTTGATCAATATCATAAGCACCTATAGGAGGCAGAATTTGGTTAGGATCCACGTTCATAAAAGCAGTGGTATCAATGTCCATTGCTTTAGGACGTTCTTCTTTTCGGCTGTCTTTCAGGTCTTCTTTTTTCAACCTCCTCTCTTGCAGATATTTGTTTAGCAGCTCCAACTCTTCTTGATTCAATTTGTTCCTCCCTTGAGGGAAGAAATGAGTAGATGTAATATCCGATTTGTAAATAAGCATTACTCCTTCCTTTAGCAAGATCATGAAATGGTCCTTTGGGATCTCCATGGAAGCCGATACCTGCAACATAATATTCAAGAAGGTGAGTTCACTGCAAAACTCAGTAAGATGGCTTCTTTTGCTCTGAAAGACCTCTTCATTCCTCTTCTTCTAAATAAACCAAAAAATTTCATTAGAAAAAACAAGCTAGAATTTATTCAAAGTTTCATCAAACCTCTCAACATAGCCAGCAAGAATCTGATGCCAAGAAAAGCCAATATCATCATTCCAATTCATGGGAAGGCCAAAAAACAAAGACCAAATAGCAATAGCAAACTGATAGTAAAAAAAAAGATGTTAAAAAGTTTTAGGCATAGAGCAGAATTCACAAGTTCTAGTAGGCAGTCCATATTTATGCAAGACTTGACCATTAACAAGCTTTTTCAAAATCAACAACCAACGAAAACGAGTCTTTTTAGGTTCAACATTATTGTGCCAAAGATGTGCAAGGATTTTGGTCCATTTAGCAGTAGACCATGACAAGTGCTAGGAGGAATTTAACCACTCATTCACCTCTCCCGAGCCAACAAGCATCAGGTAGATATTCTTAACAGAGACTGCCATCAACTTATAAACATCTACCCACTTTACTCTGCCCAAAGCATCTGAGTCCCCAACTGCAGTCCCAGGAAACCAGTTACCCAAACAATTACATATCATTGTATATGTCTTTTTCTGAGGCAATCCATACTTAGCACACAACTGCTCCCAAGATCCCAAGCAATCATCAATCAGGTGGTCTTGGAAGACATAAATCTCCCTAGAATACCAAGTTTTTGCAGAACACCCTTGCGGAAGGGCCAATGGCTTCCCATTCAAGCCAACATTCTACCATAGAGATCTATTAGGCACAAACAAAGGAACAATTTAAAGCTTCACCACCCACAAGCAAATGTCTAACCTAAGTCCAAACTTCCCATAGGCAGGCAAAGATAAGAGAACCAAAAACCCTAACTTCAAACTGGCCAAATATGATGCCATGGAGATGAAGTTTCTGCTTTTGCTTACCCTTTTTTGGTTTGGATTGTGCCAGGTTATGTCTCACTAGGACTTTCCAAGGTTCATCACCATCCAAGGCCTTGAAAATCGATTTTGAAGCAAGAGCAATCCCATGGAACCTGAGGTCTTTTAGGCCTAATCCTGCTTGCTTTTTAGGAAGGCAACACCATTTCCAATTCACATTATGCCTCTTTTTGCTACCCTTACCATCAAACCAAAGAAATTCCTTGAGGATCTTTTGGAGCTTAGCAAAATGAATATTAACAAACAGCCAGGTGAATGAGTGATACACAACATGATGAGCAATTACCTTTTGCACAACTTGATGTCTACCAACACGTGAGAGCATTTGAGTTTGCCACTTTTGATGTTTCTTCTCTATTTTCTAAAAGAGCCAATCCCACATGTCCTTTAGTGAGGGATAAACCAAAAAAGGTATTCCTAGATATCTCATTATCTTATAAGGGCTGGACCACTCCCAACCCTTACTCACAAGCCAACTAGGAGGTTCATGGGCCCATCTAGTTACAATGGATTTGTGGGGAGCAATTCGGGACCTAGAAGCATCACAAAATTTTTCCAACCTTTTCATTGTATTATCAAAGTTAGCTTCAAACAGCTCAATGAATAAAGTAGTGTCATCTACAAATTGTGCATACAATAGTTGATCTTGATTGGGTAATCGTATTACATTTATTGGGGGAGTCATTAGGTCAGAACGAAGGACATAGTGCAAGGCATCGACAACTAGAACAAATAGTGCAGGAACTATAGGGCAACCTTGCCTAATTGACCTCTGGAGAAGTATTGCATCTGAGAGCTCACCGTTGACACCAATTACTGTAAACAAGATCTTGATCCATTTACAGAAGGAAGGTAGGAAACAAAGAGCCTATAGCATATCCAACACAAAGGGCCATTCAATCCTATCATATGCCTTTTCAAAGTCAAGGAGAATCATTGCAACCTGCTGCTTGTCATGTTTGGCCCAGTTCATCCCTTCCCGACTTGTTATAAGGTTCTCAAGAATGTGCCTTCCGTTAATAAAACTTCTCTGTGTGATTGAAACCACTTTCCCAAGAATATCAGTTAGTTTTCCTGCAAGGGTTTTGGCAAGGATCTTGTATGAGACATTCAAAAGGGTGATAGATCTCCAGTTCTTAATGAGGCTTTTATCTGCACCCTTGGGGATTAGTTTGATTATCCCCTTGTTGATACTTTGGCCCAAAGAGTTGTTCTTGAAAGCATAATTGTAAATTTCTAACAGCTTAGACCCAATCCAATCAATGTTACTTTTACAAAACTCAGAAGTAAGCCCATCCATTCTAGGAGAGTTTCCATTAGCCAATGATCTAATGGTTGTTTCAATTTCTTGCAAGGAAAGATCCTCTGCTAGCATCTTAACATCCACCTCACTGACTTTCTTTGGTATGACATTATGACAAAAATCTCTAGCTTCCCTATTTTTACTCTTTTGCTCAGTAGAAAACAACTGTTGAAAGGAGTAAATGGCAGTTTTCACAAAGGAGGGGTCATCAAAGAGATTCCCATTATCCAAAATAGGGCCAATATGCTCTTTTTCTTGTTTAGTCTTAATTAGATTAAAGAAATATTCCCTATCACCTTCCTGTAACCAATTCATGTTTGCCCTAATCCTTTGTCCCTAAAATTTATAATCCTGTAATTTCATGAGAAGGAAACTGGTTCTGATAAGGCTGTTTTCCAATTGGGGGTTAGGCTTGTTGTCCTGTACTTGACATTCAAGTACAAGCAGTTTCTGGTGAAGCAGGTTGTTGTCCTGTACTTGACATTCAAGTACAAGCAGTTTTTGGTGAAGCAGGTTATCAATCATGTTTCTATCCTTGGCCTTTTTCTTTCTCACAATTTGAAAGATTTTCCTCCAAGAATCAGTTAGAACATCCCACCTTTGAAGAGGGTCTAGGTTCCTGTTAAGGGCTTTGGTCAGAGCTGTGACGGATCTAATTCCCCCAAGGCAGTTAGGATCATTGAACAAGGAACAATTCAGCTTGAAAGAAGAGGGCCTCTATTGAGAGGAAGACAGTGAAGTAGGGGAAAAGGTTACATTAGTCTCAATGGGACAGTGGTCAAACATAGAAGTAGGAATCACCATAACATAGTTTTCATCTTGAGAACCAGAGAAGGAAAACTATTTCCTATCCCCATAGAATTTGTCCAACCAACAATAAATCCTTTTGTTTAGGGACTGATTATTGCACCATGTAAACCAGATTAAGTGGGAAAACCCCTTTCTTTTCTCCAAAGGGTCACTCAGATTGAGAGTCCTCTTTCATTTTTGGCTAGAAATATTGTTCATCACCTTTCCAGAGAAGTTCTTTACCCCCTTTCTTATTAGTACTGTTTTGAATCATGTTAAAGTCCCCAGTGCATATCCAGGGAATTTTAGGAAGGTTAGTGACCATTCAATTCCAAAGATCAGCCCTTTCTTTGTAATCATTCAAGGCATATAGGGAACAAATCCCCATAACATCTGAGCCAAAGGACAATGATAGCTACACAAGTCTATTGCATGGAGAGAAACCCCATTGAGAAATATATTGGTGCCATTTGGGGTGAACAAGTATAGCAGTACCCCCTTTACCCTTCTCATGCTCATTACATATGCATTTTGCATTTTTGCATATAAATTTTAGAACACTCCCAACCTGAAAGCCAGTGACCTTTATCTCTTGCAAGCAAACAAAATCCAGATGTTGTCTGCTATTGGAAAAAGCTCTAACCACATATTTCCTATCCATTGACTCCAAACCGCTCACATTCCAGCCATAGATTTTGAATTTCATTTAGGTTTGTGGGTGGGTGGGGAGTATTTCTTTGGTTTTTGTACAATTTGTCAAAACACTTAGGTATATTCTCATCTTTGCCTTTCTTAGTCACTTTTTTTTTAGATCGTGAGTCAGAAGAGGCCGACCTATCAATAAGTTTCCTCTTTTTATTATCATCACCTTTTGCAAGTGGACATTTAAGGGGGAGAGGATTATCAGCCTCTGGGCCACCACATATGGCATTATAACATGACACAACTACCTCTTTTCCAAACGCTTCATTCCCAGGATTGAGGGTAGACTTTACATCAGGAGGTTCCATTATTCCACCCCCCTTAGAGAAGTTAATGATTTGTCTAATTTTCTCAGCCTTAGCTTTAATAGATTCCAAAGCATTCTACTGAGTGTTCTTCTTATGCCCCTCACAGTCTAGAGGGTTACTGTCTAGGATGAGATTAGGGTTGGTGGTTATGCTGTCTTTAAACATCCCATTATCTAACTGTTTCATAATTTGCCTTATCATTTTTGCTTTGGTCTGAATGGAATCCAAGGTTGAGACTTGATTATTGAAGGAACTCATAGGAGAAGGATTGTTTTGCTTAGATGAAGCTATTGGAGGAGACTTGGGGGAAGACATGTGCTTAGCACGAACAACCTCCAACTCATCATCAAACAGGGGCTCGTCGAGAGATAAATTCAAGTTTTTTGAGACCGGTGAGGAACCACCTCTAGTCTTATAGTTCTGGTGGGCCTTGGTTCCAACATGCTCACCAATTTCCATTTCCATTTCCTAAAATTCTTTTACCCCCATATCTTGTGGGGGTTCAACACATTCCTTATTGTCGGTTGGCTTGAAAGCCCCTTTTGGATTACCCTTAGTCAAAGGATAGTCTTTCCTAAGGTGTTCGTTTCTTTTCCAATAAAAGCATGAGTTTAGAGAGTCGAGGAGTTCAATTTCATAGTTAACCTTTTTGTCGTCGATTTGGCTGAAACTAGGTTAGGGATTTCCACAACAGGAGACAGAGAAACCAAAACCCTAGCATTCAAATGAGGGAGGGTAATCCTCAATTCTTCAATTTGCATTACATTGCCGAGAGGGTTCAAAATGTTCGAAATGAATTTCCATAGTTTTGGTGGAACATTTTTAATTTCAAGCTAGTTAGGGGCTGACCTAGCCGCAATCTCATTAAAATTTTCTTTTGGAGACCAAGGAAGAGCTCTAAACAAAGACTGACCAACATTCCAATATTCTTTTTTAACCACTCTTTCTTGCATCCTATGATTTCTAAAGAAAACCACAAATAAACCTCTTTGAATCATTCTACAAAATGAAACGTGAACACCCATCTTTTTCTCCCAAATAGAGGCAATCTAGTCATCAAAGAATTTTTGAGAAGGCAACAACTTAACATCTAAACAAACGAAAAAGATTGCAATGTTCCTTAACCTTGTTTCTTTAGCTTTCAAAGCCTTAACCATATCATCATTCAAAGAGATGGAGAGAAGTTTTGGCACAAAAGGCACCTTACCATGGATTCTTTGGCCCCCGTCTCCATCTCCGACAATGCTTCCACCTCCCAATCCGTTTGCCTTGGGCTCTAGTAATCCGTTGCCTCTCATATTGGTGTCCCCAACTAGCTGACATCCTCCATGGAAAGCAATGAATGCAGTAGAAGGAGGGCCGACTCCTGCACTCTCGTCGGCTGTCACAACATCCCTAGCATTATGCTTCTTGCTGTTTTCAATTTCCTTTTGTTTTAACACATTTACATCCCTTCAGGGGAGCATTTACTTCCTCAGTACCACCCATCTCCCCACTTGTGTTGGCTCCATCTCCCATGAGCCAAATGGCTTGGGAGATGCGAAGGTGGATATGGGATGTACAATCCCAATTAATGCAAGGATAAGACTCCTGTAGCACAAAAAGTCGAGGCTTGCAAGGTGAGCACAATTTAAATTAGCAGAATAATCAGAGGCGGAAAACAATTTAGAAAAGATCAAGCCCTTTCACACCCTCAAACCACTAAACCAGGAACACAAGAAAATAAGCAAGGAAAAACCAAAGATTGCAAATAATCTCAATTGGAAGAAGAGGAACAAAGGATTCAAAGACGATGAAGAACACCAATCCGAGCTCAAAGTAGCGATCGTGAAGCTCCAGGAAGCAACAATGGCAGAAGACCATTCGTCTTCCCCAAAGCTTAGCCACTACCTTCTCTCCTTCTAACCTTCAAACTTTAAATGTAAACTATAAAATTATATTATTATAAAATAAAAATATAATATATAGCATTATAGCATTGAATGAAAAACAAAAAAATAAATAAATAAAAAGATACATACTTGAGAGAGTATTTTAATTGCAAGAGGTTGCAAGTAAATGGAGCCTTGACCATGTAGATACCACCACTCATCAACATTTTTCCTATATTTTTCCTATAATTGATGATGTTTTGAAGATATGGAGTGGCCAAACTTGCTCAAGACAATAATTTGGATATCGTCATCTTAAAATATCTTTCTAAATGCAGCCTTATAGCCAATAACAACCTCCCCATCCCTATATGGTGCTGCCCTCCTTGGCAATGAAAGTACCTCTTTGCTATAATACTTTGGTGACAAAGCAAATGCTAAGAGATGTAAAGGGGTGGTCATCTTGTTCTAGTGGTCAACAATAATCTTTTGCACAGTTTTGAAAAATGTTTTTGTTAGGTCATGTTCCTTGGCATCTATTATTGATCTTATTTTCTCCACCATGGAATCCATGCCATCATAAATTTCACCCAAACATTGGCGATCAATATCAGCACACCTAATAATGCTCATGATGGGCTTGGTGAAATTCAAAACGTATTCCACTTGAGTCCACCACTCATCATCTAAGATCAATGCTTTTAGTTTTTGGGCTCTTTTTGTGCTTGATTGCCTCCATACACTCCACAGGTTGTTGATGACCATAGAACTCAAGGCCTCTCACACCTTCACAAGTCGTCTTAAGACAATTGTGTGAGATGCAAATCAGGTTTCAACAACCTAACATGGTATAAAAAATATGTCACAAATCAACAATGAAAAGTTAAAATTAAAAAATTATAAATTATATTAAAAAATCAAATTTAAATTACTTTCAACAACTCCAACTTGGAGAAGGTCCTGAAGATGCCTTGTGACCTATGATGATTAGTCACAAACATTTGGATGTCCTTGCCCTTCGCGTAGATTTATTTGACCCACTCAATTTGTGTGCCAATCGTTTGCAATATAAAATTGAGTAAGTGGATTGCACATGGTGTCCAAAAAATGTGACTATATGTAACTTCCACTATAGACCCAACTGCCCTACAATTGATTTTTAGACCCCACCATTTCAATGGATCTTGTGAGGATATAGGCAATAAAACTTGCATCTTTTATTTGCCTGTCACAATCGACTTCCTTCAAAAAAATCACCCCTTTAGGGGACACTGCTATAACATTGATCAATGGTCTATTTTTGCTATCTTTCCTATTTTTGCTATAACATTGATCAATGGTCTATTTTTGCTATCTTTCCATCCATCACAAATAATGGACACACTTGTTCCGTGCCATGTATCCTTGATTACTGTCAATGATGCCTTTATTGAAGCTATCTCCTTTGCCAATAAGGTGGTTTGCACCTTTTCCTACCCAAGATTAACATAATTAGAAGTTGTATTGGAAATGGCCGTCACCATTTCCCGCTAATAAGGTGATCTAACAAGGTTGAAAGGAAGCCCATTGCTATAAATGCAATGAGCAATGCTCTAATCTGCAATCTCCAGGTTGCTTCATTTTTGAAGGCATTCTCCAATGGGCCTCTTTTTCATGAAACCTAAACATTATCTCCCTCACAAGATGGTGGCATTTGCATGAAAGGATGTGGGTGAGCCAGTTGTGATAAGCCACTAAGAGGTCTTTGCAGGCTTCTCTTGGCAAGAGGATGTGCAATAACCTTTGATTTAATACATGCCATGCCAACCTCTTCTTGTTCTTTAATATAAGCCAATATTTGGTGTTTTGGCAACCCTTTTTTATTTGGCTCAAGGAAAACTTTCATTCCTTGTAAAGGAATAGCGCATAAGTGAGCTTTCACTTGAAAGTATGAGCTCTTATACTGAGTTCCACAGTCATTACAATGCCTAACATAACTCCCACCATTGGGAATTTGTTGAATCATTGTCATATGTCGCTAAAGAGGTGATGATGCATCATATTTCAATTGACTCTCTACATCTAGGCCAACTGAAGTAGAACTACCGACCATTTTGTATGAACCGAAAATTAAAAAAAACCTTAAAAAATAATAACACAACAACTAATCTTTTTTAGTAAAAATTGGCATTATAACCCCTTATTATGCATAAAAATTCTTAAAAAATCCAAATCTTACCAAGAAAACAAAAAGAACTTCCAAAACTTAAAAAAAATTGTTGAAAACTTGAAAAAAATGAAAGATTCACTCACTTTCGATGGTTAGATCTTCTTTGTGCAGCTATTTCTCCCTTGTTGTAGGTCTAACTCCTCCGTAGCTCTCACCTTAAAAAAAAATGACAACCTTCAAAATCCAATAATGGCAGCTCGAAGGCAAAAAATGTTGTTTGTGGCCTTTTATGTTTGTGAAATGAGTTGAGATGCATTTTACATCTCACTTTTAGGGCAACCAAGGCTTTTTATGTAGTTTTTAATGTTTTAAAAGTAGTTTTTTGTTTTTTGTTTTTATTGGATACAAATGGTGGAGCGAGAATAGAGCAGATGATCTACACATGAACTACAACACTTTGCTATTCAAATATTGAGAAATTGAATGCATCAACTTGATCTTTGGAGCCTCCAATTAACACTTTGCATCAATTTTGTTCTTTCTAAGAATGATTTGTTCTTCACAACTTCAACACATTCCAAAAGACATAGCTAATGCAGATGATCCTTACTTTCTTGATGATGGATTTAGTGGTTATTCTTGTGATGATGATATTGAGACATCTCTACAAAGTGCTTTTGATGACTTAGATGTGTTTTGATGCTTTAGAGTCTTGACTCTTGATTCTCACTAAAAAGTGATCTTGAAAATTGTGATTTCATATATTTCTTGTCTTAGCTTTGATCAGCTTATAATTTATTAATTTGGACATCTTATATAGATTTCAAATCTATTCAGAGATATTTGTCTTTGTTGACAATGTTTTGGACTCATTTCTTAGGTTGAAAATAATAAAGAATAAAAATGCAGATGTATATGTATATTCCATGGAGTTTCGTAATGGGAGATACTGAGACAAAGAGGTTGGTTTTGGGGATGTGAGGACTAGACACAAAAATTTAGAGATGGCATTTGGTGGTGCATATATATATATATATAGTTTTACATATATACATACTTATATATTATACATACATATGTACGTATATATGTATATCTATCTATCTATATAATAATATTGTTAATAAATATATATTTATTAATTAATTAATACTAGATAATTTATAATATCTATATATAATTTTTTTAATCAATGAATTGTGGTCCAGGGGACCACTCCCTTTATATTGATATCAAAAAAGAATAAAACAAAGTCTTTTACATTCATGTACAAGAATGTGGGAAAGAAAACAACAAAATTATCTATGTAGTTATCTATTTATTGCATTAGGGGCCAAAAGGGTAAAATTGGCTTGAGTTTTATCCCATCTACCATTAAGGACAACCGATAGAGACTAATAGAAAACAAGGAGAATATTATATTGATTGAATACCTCAACACCATGTTCGTAGTCTTCATAGTAGCTTTCTATAATAAACCCCATATCTACAACTCTTGGCATCCCAATATTTGCAACACCTTTGATGAAGGGAATGGCTCAACTTGCTTTTTTGAATCAAATTTCCTTTGCCCTAGCATTGCAAATTTGCACAAATGGCATCCACGAGTCTATTACCACCTTGTTGCTTATTTGGAGAGGACTGTTTTGTGGTAGGAAGCCCATATGCACCATGATAGAGTCCAGGACATCGTTTAAATCACCAAAGTTAGTCTTCTTGAAGAGAAATTATGTTAGCGTTTTCATGCCCTCCTTGTCTTTGCCAACTTATAGTATTACTGCAACAAACATGGACATGATGAAAGAAGCCCAACACAGATTGGACACCAACGGCGACAAATGAAGCTCAGAGTAATTACTGATCTAAAAACTAACATAGCCTTATTCGCAGACAAATATTGCATATGCAACACAATAAATAATGGCCTAGGTGATACACCTAGATTTGAGTGGAAGCCAAACAAAAGATAGATATTTTTGGAATGATAAGGATTACAATAGATGCAAACTAATTGACAGAGGGATATTCAGAATTAAATCAATTGCCAGCCATATGTTGATATCACCAATTAATGAAATTAGCTTGTCACGTATAGGAAATATATAGGATAACTCACAGTTGGTAATACATAGCAAGCATTACAATTTTCCGGCCTGAGGATGACACGATGACAACTAGTAGATCATGGGAGCCATGACACCCCTTTTGGAAATGGCAATCCAATGATTATGATGAATGATTCCAGTCGTTGCAGCCATGAGGGTTTGAGTACCCTAAATTGGCGATGAATAATAATATCCGATGCCCTTTTGCAGTGGCGCCTTCCTCCTAGAATATTGATTGCCTCCCTGAAATTGCGATTGGGAATGGTTTTAGACTTGGCGATGACTAAGTAAGGTGCTGCAAATTCCATTGTTTCTAAATGGTCGCGCTTAAAAATAAATCCCAACTTTGTCCACACTATAGCTGGAGGGATAGCTTTTGAGGGTGGGGCGATCCAGGGCTCCGCCACCACTAATTGTCTTATTCGCTCTTGCTCCCCCAATGATCACTTCCTGAGTCGCTTCAACCTATACAAAGTGGATATGAATCAACAACTATTAACTGGTGTAACGCAAATTGAATCACAAATGCTTGATGAGGGTTTCGTGTCACCTAGGTGCGGGTAGCAGAGGTTTTCGTCTCCAACTTACCACAGACAAATGCTTCCATCCATGATGATAATGATCTAATAAAAAACTCATATAAACATCAGCATACAATCGACCCAAATAGGTTGGCTCAAATAGGTCCCATATTTTATATTACTATTTTAGAATTTAAATATTAATATTTTATTATTTAATATTATTTAAATATAATTATTTTGGTGTTAAAAAACACCATTTTCCCGCCGGATTTGAATTTGGAACTCATTTAGGATGGGGGACATGACAGTCCTCCCCTCCCAAATGTTGCTTGTCCTCAAGCAACCTCAAATTTGCATGCTCAAAGATTTCCACACCTTCCCATGTTGCATCCTCGATCGGTAGATTCTTCCATTTCACCAAATATTCTGGAATTACCTTGTTCCTCAGTCTTTTCTCCCTCACATCTAGGACCGTTTCAGTTTCAAGTATCAATTTGCCTTCATCATCAAGAGGGGTCAACTCTATTGAAGGTGTGACTTGCTGTCCAATTGCCTTTTTGAGGCATGATACATTAAAGATGTTTTGAATTATGCTGTTCGGTGGGAATTCCAGTTCGTAAGCAACTTCCCCAATCCTCCTTACAATCCAATAGGGTCCATAAAACCTTGGTTTCAGCTTTTCTGCACCATTCCTCTTGAGGGTGGACTGTCTATATGGCTGCAATCTCAAGGAAACCATATCACCCACCTCAAAAACTCTCTTTGTCCTGTGCCCATCTGCATACATCTTTTTCTAGTTTTGAGCATTTTGTAAATTCTCCTTGAGAGCATTCAATGTATCCATACTTTGTTGCATCACATCCCTTGCTCTTGGGACCTTACTATTAGTAAGGATCAAATCCATCAATGAAGTAGCATTATAACCATAGAGAGCCTTGAAAGGTGTCATACCTATTGTCACAGGGCTAGACCAGTGCACGAATTGAATGCACCTTTTCTCCCTGAGAGGTCAACCTCGTGTGACACTGCTCAACATTACTTGCGACTCCCATGCAGACAAGCCCTTTCTTGTTCTCAGATTACGCCTTTTTGCTTGCGAGTCCTCCACTCTTGAGGCATTCAACTTCTGCAAGTGCATAGCAGAATTATACACCTGCAAGCTGCGACAAGCTCTTTTGCTTTGCATGGTCCAACCATGTTTCACTTTGTTCACTTTCTTGAACAGCTTCTGCACACTGTACAGACTTGGTGATTCCACCGAGTTCTTCATCCTTTGTGCCTCCCATAAGACAAATGATTACTAAACCCGTCCACCTTGAACTCTGAGTTTGCCCTTCACGCAGACATGCTCCTTGAGCACTTCTAGATCCAATCCCAAACTCACAATGAGTCCCTTTTAGCTCTTTGGGGACTTGACTCCCACTTGCACCATTGCGCCCGGGATCCCTTGATCACTCGGTCCAATGACTTCAAGAAGTGTGCACCTTGATCTCGCTTGACACCTACTTAGTTGCTTCCCAAGTCTTACTTGGTTCCACCTTTCAATAGTATCATGTTGCGCCATGCAACCCTTGTTGAGATCCTGCACCAACGATACCAATTCGGATATTCTGTAACCCTTCCTTGCTGCCCCATTCCTGGGTGACCAGCAACCTCAATGGCATCCATCCTTGCCCTGGCTGTACACCATACGGATGAGCTCGGCTCTTGAGTTCCCCACTTGGTCCTACTGCGGAGGACGGGATCTTCCCCAAGAGTATGCCAACACTCGATTATAATCATGGTGCCCATGTGTGCCTTGCACGACATGACCCAACTCTTCTTGCGGGGAGCGCAGCTGGTGCGTCTCCTCGACTTTGCACCCCAGTGCTGAGAACTAGCCTTCGCTACTTGTGTCCCCAGGCTCATATGAGATCTCCTTCCTGAAACTCCCCCATAAGTTCCAAACTTGCTTGACACTGCTGGAGCGCACTTGGCCATCCCAGGCTTACCCTGCCGACTCGGATCCGTAGCTTGCCTAACCTTGCGTTCCTCTCTTTACCCTGTCGCTTGGGACGGGTTCCAACATCCAACTCCCTCAGTAGCACACCTTAGAGCTATCTCATGTTGGCCCTGTTACTTGCTTTCACAGGGTTTGGGACGTTGGGTTCACCACCAAACCCCTTTCATCATGGCTAGGGCGGAACGAGATCCTTCCTCATCCCTAATAACCATAATGTACACCTGAGCCACTGCTGGACTTGAGGTGGGAGCTAGTTCTTTTTCACTCCTGGAAGGAAGAGCACCAGACACCCTTTCCATTTGGTATCCTTCCGTGAACTCTCCGTGCAACCTTGTTGCATTCCTATGGTGCTCCTTTTCTTTCGAACAACCAAACCTCCCTATATAAGCTATTTGTGTGAATCCTTGACATTCGTAGGAATACGCTACACTTTGTGGGATGATTCCCCCATTTCTGACTTTACTCAACGCCAAATAACCCGTAGGAACTTACTGTTTTGCAGGCTCTTAAGCCTAAGTAACTCTTGGACGAGTCCAACTCGCCTTGTAGAGTTGCACCACTCTTGCAACCTATAACAACTCGCCATGACTTGCCATGACTCGACACTTCTTTATGCTCCATGCTGCACTCTGCCCACGCTATCCTAGGTAACTCGACTTCCTCATTAGAACCATGCTGTCCCAACTCGCCTCAGCACTTTTTGCAACACTAACACCAAGTGCCTAGCTTCCAATGCAACTCGGCCATATCCAATGGACCACAGACTTGGATCGCGCCTCACGGCTTAGCAGATGCCCAATGGCTTGCCGTATGGCTCCTCGACTTGGTATGCCTTCGGGACGAGTCCTAGACGCAATGTCCAATAGACTCCTTGTGTCCAACTCGCACCACCACTGTGACTTGCCTAGCTCATGCATTGACGCACGCACCGTGCCAAACTGGCAACACCAAGGGTACAACTCTGTTGCACCACACTCGGACTGGGTCTAGTGCTCCTCGAGTGCATTGTTCACTTCAAGCCCCTTATACCTATAGACATGTGATGCGTGGTGTTGTAGCAAAACTCCCCCAAATATAACCACTTAATCCATGTTGTTTGCTGCCCTGTAACATAGTGAAATATTCCAAACAATATTTGTGGAATTTTCCGATTTTTTGTAATGAAAATATGATGCCCTAATTTCGGATTTTTAATTGTTGCTTAAACCCTAGAACACTAATGTAATTTTCTGAGTTTTATAATGCATGAACAGCAGCACATAATGCAACCAAAAGATAGGAAAACTCATAGCAGATAATAGTAACATTAAATCACCAACATAGCATGATTAGATCCTTCCATATGAGTCAACAAATGTCTGATATAAACCCTCAGTTTGCTGCTACAAAATATGAATGCAAATTACAAAGTAAGGTGAGCTTCAAACAATGCGCTGCAACATGAAGAAACCCGAATAATGCAGATGCAACTAACCCTAGCTGGGCGAAGCTGATCCGGCTACAAAAATGCAACTAAATGATGAAGAAACAACTGAAATAACCCTACCAAGGGTGCACTGGCTTGCTGGACTGATGTTAGGGCTTTGCCACCCTAGAAATCTGAATTAAAACCTCCAACTTGCACAACTCACCCTTCAAATCATAAATCTAATGCTGATGCAAAACTGACATGAACTAGCAATTATCTCCATTGAAGCACATAGGAACCTCCATCATGAAGTTTTCCCTTGAAGAAGCTAGGGTTTTGTCCAACTTCTCCTTAATGCAATAGGGTTTTCATCCTACAACATATGCTGCTCAAAAATGTAGACCAAAGTAGTAGGAGAACAATTTCCAATATGATGATGAAGTGCTCCACAAGATCTTGTATTTATACATGTTTCCCTCCTTCTCTATGTTGGCCGACCTAGGCAGAATTGCTATTAATTTCTTATTTTTTTTCCTTCTCAAGGCCAACCCCTTAAGTCTCATAGGCGTCTCACTAATTCTAGCTGACCAAGACTTAAATTTTATTGCCTTGAAAAGGGTCGACTCACCACTTGCTTCCTCTTTAGCTAACCTAGGAAAGTGGATTAAAAGAGGGGACATTACACATAGTTCCTTAGGTAGCCTTCAATCCTCTTATTCACAATTTCAGTTTGCTCATCTGTTTTTGGGTGGTAGCTAGTGCTGGGAGTCAATTCCGTGTGAGTCGAACAAAAGAGCTCTTGCCAAAACAAGTTGATAAACCTATTGTCCTTGTCACTTACAATGTTCTTGGGCAGCCCACGAAGCCTAAATATCTCTCTAAAAAGCAAATCAGCAACTTGAGGAGCCTTATAATCTGAAGGAATGGCATGGAAATGAACTTACTTTGTAAGCCTATCAACCACCACATAAATACAGTCCTTACCTTGCACCTTAGGCAGTCCCATAATGAAATCCATGGAGATGCTTTCCCATTTTTGGTTTGGGATGGGTAAGGGTTGCAACAAACTAACTGTAAAGATATGCTCGGTCTTGTTTTGCTGGCATACCAAACACTCCCTAACATGCTGCAATACGTCATTCTTTAGCCCCTTCCATGAAAAACACTCTCTTACTTGCTTATACGTCTAGTAGACACCTGAATGACCAACAAGAGGTGTGTCATTACAAGCTCTCATAATCCTTTCCTTTACCTTAGATTTTGGTACAAGATACATATGATCTTTGTAAAGTATGAGGTCTTCAATCACCCTGTATCTATCATTGTGCAAGTTCCCATCTAAAGTGTCAGTAGCAAAGGTATCTTTGGCATATTCAGCTATTATGGTAGCCTTCCAATCAGCAGATATATGAGAAACGGAGCAGAAATAAGGCTTCCTAGAGAGTGCATCAGCCACCACATTGTTTTTACCCTTCACATACTCGATGCCAAAATAATAGGCTTGAAGTTTTCTTACCCATTTTTGCTGCCTACCATTCAAGTCATGCTGATTGAGGAAGAATTTGAGGTTGTTATGATCCGTCTTGACTACAAGCTTCCCACACACCAAGCATTGTCTGAATTTGGCAAGTGCATGCATTTTAGCTAGCATCTCCTTGTCATAAATGGAGAAGCCCCTTTCTCAATCCTTGAGCTTCCTACTCTCATATGCTATAGGAAGCAGAAAATTTTCCAATCATCATCTTGATCTCCTTGGTCATCAAGATGATATGGCCTCTTTTTTGGGAGGTAAAAGATGTATGAAATATAAATATTTTTTTATCAAATAAGGATGTGTGAAGTTGCATAGAAAAATTTTTTTTTAGCATAGCTACCAGGAGATGGGGACTTGTACTGGTGTGAGAGATTGGAATAAGTAGAAGTATGGCATTTGCAAAAAGTTTGGAGACTGCAAAGTTTTTTATATATAATTTTTATTCAGAAAAATAATTATAAAACACATGCAACTTTAAAGACTGAATGCAAAATACTAAATGTTTCAAAATTAAAACATTAACATTGTAAAGGACTAAAGTATATGTGAATAAAAGCAAAGATTAATCATATTGATAATTGATGATCATTACTTTGATATAAACAATTAAATTTAAAACCATAATGACCTAGAGATGGCTGAGAGAGAGTGGGAGGGGAATACCATTATTTTGAAAAAATGCTATGTGGTCCCTGGAGATGGCTATATTTCCAATCAATTGATAAAACTTCAGTACATGTACACTTCTTATGCCTTATTTTGTACTATTTACCTTTCTGGGAATTTGATAGGAAATTTTTCTGCTACAAGTAAGTTGTAAATTTTCATCCAAAAAATAAAATATTTCAAGTCTATTTGTGTATCTTGTAATGGTCACCCCTGATTTTTTTTTTTGAAGATACAGTCTGCTGTTTGGTTTGTTTGCTGATGTATTTGTGTTATCATGCTTTGCAACATAATAAAGCCTTTCTAAAACAATGCATTGAAAGGGAAACAAAGAAATAACTTCTTTCTCATTTAGAAACATAACAATACATGAATACAAACAAGTTCATAGAATTTTCTGATTTAAAATGTAATCTCAGACCTGTTACAGTGTATAGTAGACCTGATAACCCTCATCAACAGCAACTATACTTTGCAAAACTCACACACAAATCAGATTTGCAGGTCGCCCGTGAACCCATGCATCCTCACGCCCTTAGACAGCAGCACGGAAGCCAAAAGATTGAGTTTTCAAGTCTAAACATCAGCAGACCTGCCCTTGCACACTTTCCAAGAAGGGGACGGCCTCCCAAGTAGGGTGATTTGCTCTCATAAATCCAACCTCCACCAAAAAATACAAACAAGTGCTTGAGATATGGCGTGTAGATGAGAGGTTTCCAATACAACAATGCTCAAAAAGATGTGCCAAGTACAAACGGAGCTATGAGAGAGTGTAACCTTAAGCCACTGGTGAAATGAGTTTCCAGAATTTATGAGAATGCAGATCAGACTTAAGAAAATAGCCAAAATGTCCACCTAACACCACCAAAAAGAGCCAATAACCAAACAATACTCACACCATCAAATACACACCATAAAACCTCAAAACCCACTTCAAAATACCAAGAAAATCATCATCGTTTCATCACCAAAATAGTGTAAAACAGAACTTTGTTCAAGCCCAATGGTGATCCCTGAAGTAGAACCATAGTTTGCAAACTTGGACTCGCCGCGGACTCGATAGCCCAAAAATATGACTCGGACTCGGGACTTGGCACGGACTCGGGAAAAGACTCGGCTAGGACTCGGCAAAAAAAAAACCGTAGTTTTACAAAAAAACAAGAACAAATTAATGCATTTAGAGAACATAAGAGCCTAATTTGATTATCAAACACTCATAATTCAAAGATTACACATGTCATATGATCATCAAACACTCAATAATTGAAATTTCATCATTCATAGTCATCAAATACTCATAGTTTCAATGTATAACAGCATCATAAGTTTATAAATGTTTACATATAATCATGTCAAAAAGAGGAAAACATTAACAACCACATGTAATCTACATCTTCCTCTTTCCCCTCCCAATGGTACTCAATTTTGGAGGCCTAGAACTAGAAGGTGCCCGTGCTATAGTATCCGAACGAGGACTAGGAGATCGAACAGGGGAAACATGATATTCAAATGTGTCTTCGTCGTCCTCCATGGCATCCAATCTTGCTGCTTCTTCTTCTGCTGCTGCTCTCTCTAATTCAGCAAGATCCTCATCAGTAAGGAAGACATCAGCCTCATCATTTTGTTCATCAATAGTCCATTCACCATATGGATCAATGTCATCCAAGTCAATGGACTCGTGTGAAACACCCTCCACCTTTCTAGTTCGAAGGCGAAGGTTGTACCGAACAAAAACTAAATCATTTATGCGCTGTTGAGTCAACCTGTTCCTCTTTTTGTGTGAATGTTCTCAAATAAACTCCAATTGTGTTCACACCCAGAAGCACTGCATGGCTGTGACAAGACACGTATGGCTAGCTTTTGAAGATTTGGTGTGCTAGCACCATAGTTCTCCCACCATAGATTTTCAAAAACATGTTTAAAAAATATAAGTATTAAGAAATAAGAATAAAGTAAACAATCTATATGTAAGAATCAAGTTTCTAATTTCATTTTTTACCTGGTTGTTGTTTTCCTCTCCTTTCAATTGCTCGCTGGGAGGAAAAGAGTCTCCCCTCTGCACCCTTGTAGACCTTGAATAGATAAAAAAAAAAGTAAATCAAATATAGAAAATTCATAGATAGTCAAGGCTAAACATTGCAAATTCATAAATAAGATGCAACAAATCTCACCTCCAACTCATCAAGCACTTTATCTCTCAGCTCACGATCAGGCACCATCCTATCAATGCACATGACAAGACCTTCCATGACCTCCTCATCCGCCTTAAATGTGTCCGAGAAGTAGAACTTCGGATTCAAGAAGTAGGCAAAGGCATGAATCGGCTGGTGGAGTTGGTGTGTCCATCTCCGATCAATGATGCCATAGTAACGTGATATGGCCTCTTTGGCCCTATCCATGGCCTCATAGATGAAACCCATTGGCATGCCATCTCCATCCACCATACGAAGAACCCTCACCAAAGGTTTTGTCACCTAAAAAAATGAAAACAAATGTTAAATTATAACAAAGTTAACCCCTCAAAAAATAAAAACAGCCAATAGATTATCATGTATAATTTTTTTTTGTGTGATTGCTACTTACCCCCATCAACTCCTCTCCATTTTTGATGAATGTCTCATCAAAAACTATGGCAACAATCCTCTCCCCTTCAGGTCTATTGGAAAATGAGGACTCCTTCCAAGCATCGGACACGAACATTTGCTTGAGATGACCAATGGCACCAAGAATGCTTTGCAATGTGAGGAAGTGGCTAGCAAATCGTGTCACTCCAGGTCGCACAAGGTCCTTGCCATTTGTGAATTTCCTCATCAAAGAAAGCACCCAAGTATGGTTGTAGATAAATTTTGTAACACTTTTTGCATCTTCAACCACTCTTTTGACCCATGAAATCTTCCCAATGTCCTCTAGCAATAGGTCTAAGCAATGTGCAGCACACGGAGACCATGCAATTGTGGGATACCTCTCCATAAGTAGTCTACCTGCAGCTACATATGCAGCTGCGTTGTCCGTGATGATTTGGACAACATTATCAACTCCAACCTCCTGGACCACCCCATCTAATAGATTGCATAAAGTCTCAGCATTTTTAACTTCATGGGAGGCATCTATTGATTTTAGAAACACCAATCCACCATTAGAGGCCACTAAAAAGTTAAGGAGAGTTCTATTTCGTCCATCTGTCCACCCATCAGATAAAATGCTGCAACCTTTTCTTCGCCAAAATTTCTTTTGCTCATCAACCACAAGCCGTGTATTCTTTACAGCTTCCTCTAGCAATGGCCCACTCAAATCTCTAGATGATGGGGTCTTAAACCCCTTTCCTGCAACTGTAAGGGCGTTCACCAAACCTTCCCAATATGGGCTGTTTGCAACATTGAAAGGTAGATTATTGTAGTACCAAAAGTTTGCAGCAGCCATCCTAGCTTCTTGATGCTTTTCCTTATTCCAACCGGTACTTTCAAGTGAAGGTTGTGCTCCTGGAACATTACGTGGAATAAAATAATTTGGTCCTGATGAAGGACCCTGACTAGCACTATTAGTAGAAAATGAACTATCAGGACTTTCACCAAAAGATGAATGTGGAGCACGGAAGTTTGGACTTGCAGCACCATGGGGCATAGATGGCGTAGAATGGGATTGGGATCCACTCATTGCTGCTGCTAGGGCATCCTTTGTTTTTTGTTTTTCCTCTTTTTTAAGCTCATATTCAGCAAGAAGGGCCTTCATCTCTCTAATAATCTCAGGAGTAGTCTTCTTGCAGCCCTCCACATTTTGCCCAGGTATTCTAACAAGGTGGTATTTTAATCTGTTTATTCCTCCTGTCATCCATTTCTGGCATTCAGTACATGTCACTTCACCTTTTTTATCTCCTGGAATTCCATACTTCCATGCAGGGTCTTTTTTCAATCCCTTTGGATTTGAAGACGACATTACTGTTTCAAGTTCAACATGGAAAAAAAAAATCAGATAGGGTTTGCTAAAAAATCAGCAAATAAACGTGATTCAAAGTTTCAAACATTTGCAAAAGAAAAAGAATGCAAAACCAAACTAGAAAGTAGAAACAATAAGAATTAGGCTATTAAGGAAAATAGAAAAAAATTTGGCAGCATTTCCCCTTATTTTTTCTTGATTTTTTTGATTTTGAATGCAAGAAATTGAAGAAAACAAACAAAAAGAATTGTTAGATCACTTACCTGGCTCTATTTTGATCTTTTTAGTTCGTTCTCCTTGCTTCAATCAACCCCAAATCAATTTGCAGACCTGTTTTTCACAATTGAGAGTCTAAAAATGAAAAATAAAATAAAAAGAAACATGGGTTTTAACCCATTTTATGACTCAGCCACGCAGGAGAGTCCTGGGTCGGGACTCCCGAGTCCGACCTCAGGACTCGGCCGAGTCCTGAGCCAGGACTCTCCTGGACTCGACTCCCGAGTCCGTGGTGAGTCGACTCGGCCAGGGTCGAGACTCTCGAGTCCGTGGTGAGTCGACTCGGCCAGGGTCGAGACTCCCGAGTCCGCAGTGAGTCCCGAGAGTTTGCAAACTATGAGTAGAACCACTCCAACCAGCTGGGGTGGATTTGTCACCACCAAAACCAGCGCTAGAAATGAGGGTTTTCGTCCTCAATTGGCTGCAATCGAAATCTGGAATCATTCCACTAGAGTCTCCTTAAGTTGCCAAAATACCCATAGGCAAATGAGAGTTTAAACTCATATTTATAAAGTGAGGGAAGAATTAGGGCAACTTGGATTTGAATTTGAATATATTTCCCTCTCATTTCACTTTATGAAATGACATGAAATTACTCCAAGAGGGGTGTCCAACTTTTTGCCTCCAAAATTGTATTTTTGATTTTCAATTTAAAATTGAGATTAAGCCCAAACTAGGCGTCCCACCTCATGAGGCATAACACTAGCCTTTAAAAATGATAAATAAACCTCTATTCTAGGTATCCACTTGAAATACATGGCCCCTTTTTTAAAACAACTTTGTGTAACTAGGCCAAGGGGTCCGTTTTATTTTATTTAATTCAAAAACCCTCCCTTGGGCGTCTATGCCCATAAGTAAACTATTTCACTTTTATTGCCTTTTAAATCAACGTTAAGTCATTACATTAGGCTCCAAGGTACTTTTTACATGACCCCTTGACCTCTTTACTGAAGTTAAAGAAACTTTATTAAAATAACTTAAGTGAGAAATACAAATAATAATTAAATCGAACCTTAGCCATGCCAACGCCCAAATTAGAAATAGACACTGCTGATGTAGCCTTGGCCAAGGCCAGTTACTGAAATAGACTTACTATTTATAGCAATTGCTAAAAATAGTAAATACTCCAAATCACCAAATTGACACAAAACATTAGAGTTCACCTGACAATTGCCACACACTGCCCAAACAGGAAACCCTGCACTGCACTGCTTCCAGGACCAGTTACTGAATATAGTACTTACTAAAAATAATAAGTGCGTCATAACCAAACTAGAATGAATAAGGACATCGAAAATGGGGACTTTACATAATTCTTCAGCTCTTTTAGCTCTTGTGAACATATTTGCACGTTAGGAAAATCCATTCTAAATTATATGTTACATCTGGGAAGGCTCTATAGCAAGTTGCCTGATTTTCAAGGGATGCTTTCAGGGGACATATAGATTTCCAAAGAAATTTTATCTGAATTCTCCTAATGTCTGGAAATGTTGTCTCAAGTGTCTCTGAGACAGGTATGCATTTCCAATATGGGAGACAAGTAGCAAGGGTTAGGGTATTAGTCTCTTGACAACTATGTTTTTAGGATATATTAATTGTGAAAGCCATGGTTTTGCCCCATTTATTATGTTTTCTGGTATCCACTCTTTACTTATTTTTTGCTATTCTTTCTGATTCAGTTCATCATCATATATATCAGTACTAAAACAATTTCATTCTTGATTTGGGTTTAAATGAGTCATAGTTGAAATGAATAGTAAATCTCACCGTGGGTCATTTTACTGAAATCTCTTTTGCTAAAACACAAGATGAAAAATACATATTTAACCACAATAGTCTTGTCACTAAAATGATGGATTCTGTAGTCAATGCATGCTCTTCTATTATCATAGATCCCATATTAATAATCCTCAATTTATGAGTTTTTAAGTTGTTGCCCATCTCTTTTAGCTGGTTTATGTAACTAAGTACGTATGCTATCCTTTTCCTATTTAAAATTGCTTTTCCTGTTTACATGTAGTTTAGAATTGATGCTTCCATTTTGTAACACAATGCTGAGGATGTTTTCTCGTGTAATTAGCATTATAGTGATACCCATGTTTAATGTTTTTTTCCTGCAGTGTCATAAGTTTTTTCCTCATCCTAATGATATACTTGTGTTAATATTTTCATTCAAAAAAAGTGCTATTGAAGTAGATATATTTTCCAAGCAATTTGTTAGAAAACTCTGTTCTCCTGGAGCTTTTCTTAAAGCTGTGATACATTCCTCTTGTAATTTTAATAATTAAGAGTCTTTTGTGGGTGAAATGTTCTCAGTGTGATTGCTAGAGTTTCAGAGAATTTTCTATTCATTTTCGTTTTCCTTTGTTGTAGATTTGGTGCACTTGGGAGAGGATATTGAGAAAGTTCTACGAAGCAAAGGAGAAACTGCATCTGCTCGATTGGACAGGCTAATGTCGAGTGCTCTGAATCGTATAACATCTGATGTCAACAATAGCCTTTTTCCAAAAGGATTATTAAAGCCTTTTCCTAGCAATTGTCTTTCATTGATGACAACCACTGGAGCAAAAGGTGGTTTGGTAAGTTTAAAGAGGTTACATAACCTACTACATACTTTTTCACATGGTATGTGCATGCTAGACATCACTGACACTAAAGTATACGATAGTCCTAGAGTATTGTTACAAGTTATGATAAGAACTTCTAGTTTTGATTCTAATGAATAAATATAAATCCGGAATATGACTTAACATACTAGCAAGCATCTAGCGAGCTAGCTTGGCGTTCCTAAGATGAAATGTAAGTATAATTGATTTATTATATATTCAAGTCATTCATTTAAATTTTCATAATTATTTCATGTTTGCAAGTTTCTACTGTGGCATAAAAAACAAGGTCTATCAGATATGCAATTTGCAACCACTTATTAATATAAAGAGTGGTGCAATTCAACACTCTTTAAGGACTTATTTTCAGTGGTAAAATGGAAGGTTTTTTGCTGGACTTATATGAAATATATTGTAGAGACACAACAGTCATAGAGGATAGATTTGATAGTGATAGTTTTGAAGAAGATATAGGAATATAGAAGAAATCTAGTGGAGTTACAGACACATGTGGTAGAAATTCTCTAAGACATTTAAAATATACACGAAAGAGAATACAATAGAAATATCAACTGCAAATTCATCTATGTTGAATTGAAATGGTGAGAGGCTACAAGAAAACGCAGTCTACACCATGATTGCAGAGATGACAATAACAATGTGATATTATTCAAGAGGATGCAATTCATTGTACATTGATTACAATATGTCTTTACAAAGCCATTTCAAAGCTTAATCACCCAAGCCGCCTGACAACTTTTTATTTCAATCTGCTAACATTTTCAATGCTAGTATATTTACCTGACATTTATTAGTTAACCTATAAGACTAAATATAATGTAATATTTCCAACATTCTGCCTTCATTACTTTTGTAAATCTGATGTCAGAAAACACAGCCTAAACAGCTCAGCAAAATGTCAAAGCCTAAACAGCTGCAGCAAAATGCCACAGCAGAATATCAATCAGAACAGCAATACACAAAAAGGATGACACCTAAAGCAATAGTTAAAAGTAGGAGCAGTAGTTAAATCTAAAATTAGGAAGCCATTGCAAAGTTTAATCACCCAAGCTGCCTGACAACTTGAAAGATGGTTGGTACTGCAGAGATGACAACAAAATTAGAAACCAAATGTTCTCATGGGAATCAAAGCAAGTGAATCAAATTTTTGTTACTTGACTATTGATGTTGCAAGTTGGTTTTACCACCAAAGTTATCTGCATCTTAATTTTCAGGGATTGCATATGCTATATCAAAGAATATATGCTACATGGGTTATAAAAGGTTCAAGCAAGAGGAAATGAAGCATGCAAGGGTCGTGCACTTGGAGAACACCATAGGGACAAGTTTCAGGGTAGGGCATGGAGAGAAAACCAGCCTTTGGAGCTTATTCATTCAAATTTGTATGGTTCTATGTCGAAGGAAGGCATACGTATGAACTACTACATGATTACATTTGTTGATGACTTTACTAGATACATATGGGTTTATTTGTGGAAGAATAATAGTGATGCTTTTGAATCCTTCTGAATGTTTAAAGTTAGTGTAGAAAGAAAGAGTCAAGATACATAAACTATTTAAGAACAGATAGGGGATATGAATTTTATATAGAGGAATTTAATGAATTTGTGTGAGGAATGGAATTAAGAGACTATTAACAACACCTGATACACCAAAATAAAACAGAGTGGTAGAAGAGAGAAAAAACCTATAACACTAAGTTACTAGTGCGGGTTTGAGTTTAGGTTCGAGGGTTAGGTTCGCGGATTCGGTGAAATTTTTTTTTGGGGTTGGGTTCGTTTTTGGTTCATCCATACAAAAACATATAAAATATATATATATATATATATATATATATATATATATATACATCTTTACAATAGTAATTAAGTTCAAAATACCACACATAGCATCATATATTGTATAATAAACAAAACCACCACAAAAATAGAAAAACATTATGTAAGATACCAGGCATCGATTTCGTATACAATTGAATATAATAACAAGCAATAAATCTAAATATTCAAATGCCAACAAACAATGAACAACAACAATAGATTTTCACACAGTAAACTGGAAATATCACCGGAATTAGCAGACAACAGGGAATCCTTGCACCTGTGAATGGTAAAATTACATTTCTACATTAACATGAAAAAGTTACATTATAAAGAGGATACATAATATTGTAGATATTAAATATATCTACCTGCCTATAGTTATTGTAGAAACAGTAACAGCTAAACAAACTAAACAAAATAAAATAACATTGACCATTAACAATAATAATAATATTCTAAAACCTCCCTTAATGGTCAATTTGTCAACAACACCAAGTTACCCTTTGAATTTTACAAACTTATCTGGGCTTAGAGACTTGGTGAGAATATCTGCAGTCTAATCCGTTGTTGGAACATACTGCAGCTGAACTGATCCGTCTTCTACCAGCTTGCGGATGTAATGACAATGAAGCTCGACATGCTTGGTACGTTCATGGAAGACTGGATTTTTGGCCAATTTGAGCACCCCTTGATTATCAGTGTACAAGGGAGAAGGTCCTGCTTGTGACATGTGCATGTCAGTAAACATCCTACGAAGCCAAACTGCCTAACATGTTGCTTTAACGGTTCCTCGATACTCTGCTTTAGTCGAGGAAAGAGCCACTGCCTGTTGCTTCTTGCTGGTCCATGTTATAGCACCTGTACCCAAACTGAATACATACCCAGAAGTAGATTTTCTGTCATCCACTAAACCTGCCCAATCTGAGTCTGTGTAACCAATCAGCTTTGGATCCTTGCATCTGCCATACAGAATGCCATAGTCTGAGGTGCCCTTAACATATCTCAGCACCCGCTTCGCTGCAATCCAATGATCAACTTTTGGAGCTGTCATGAAGCGAGAAATGTAGCTCACTGCAAAACGGATGCCAGGTCTAGTGGCACTGAGGTAGATGAGACTGCCCACTAGTTGCCTGAATTCGTTTCATTGACCGAAGGTGAATCAGAGTTGCTGACAACTTCAGCCCCTTCTCCATAGGTGTGGAGGCAGGTTTGCAATCCTGCATCCGGAATTTGTCAAGCAAACTGCGAGCATACTTAGACTGAGAGATAAAAATACTATCAGTTGTTTGCCAAACCTCAATACCCAAACAGTAATGGAGAAGCCCCAAATCTGTCATGTCAAAAGTCTGACACAAATCCTCTTTGATTGCTGCAATCAAATGTGCTGAACTGCCAGTAATGATCAAATCGTCAACATAGACAACAAGAAAGAGAATATCATCACTAGAGTGTTTGACATACAGATTACTGTCAGAAGGGCTGCGCTAAAAACAATGATCAACCAAGTACTGATCAATCTTGAAATACCATGCACGAGGCGCCTATTTCAGTCCATAGAGTGCTTTCACGAGCCTACATACCTGATGTTCTTTGCCGACAACCTTGAAACCAGGAGGTTGCGTCATGTAGATTTCTTCTTGCAAATCACCATTGAGGAAGGCACTCTTGACATCCATCTGATGAATTGTCCATCCAAATTGGGCTGCAATAGCGAGAAGAAGATGAATTGTACTCAGCTTGGCAGTAGGAGCAAAAGTCTCCTCGTAGTCAATGCCCTCCTGCTGTGTGAATCCCTGAGCAACTAATCTAGCCTTGTATTTATCCAGAGAACCATCTGCATGATACTTGACCTTGTAAACCCATTTGCAGCTGATAGGTTTCTTCCTAGGAGGAAGGTCGGAAAGAACCCAAGTGTGATTCAGCAGAAGACTATGATATTCGGTTTGCATAGCCTTTTCCCACTCTGGAATTCCTTTAGCCTCAGAATATGTATGAGGCTCATAGATGCTGTGGATGTTGACCATAAGAGCAAAATTGACTGTGTTTGGCTGCTTGCTCTTTCTATGAACTGATTTTCCCTCAATGAGTTCATCATCATGAAGATCGCCGATAGTCTTGGCCCACCACTTAGGACGACGAGTAGAAGTACCAACATCTGGAATAGGAGAAACAACATCGCCTGGGATGTCTGGAACAAAGTCATCTGGATGTGAGTCCTGAGGAATATCAGGTGGTGCGAGATAATGATCAATAGACTCCTCATCTTCAGAGTCAGAATGCTCTGAAGCCCTCCCATCAGGGGAACCAAGAGGAAGACGAACACCCTCATCCGGAACCTACATAGGCTGATCCGTAGGACTGGTACTAGGAACAAATGGACCATTAGTCTCATCAATCACAACATCATGACTGAATATGAGACGATCCGTCTCCACATCAATTAACCTGTATGCCTTGTGATTGTCGCTGTAGCCAGTAAACATAAGTGTCTGGCTCTTGGAGTCCAACTTGGTACGCTTGGCATCTGGAATCCATAAATGGCCCACCTTAGGCTTACGTCCTGACCAAGCTTCTTCAGGAGTCATCTTCTTAACGACCTGTGTAGGTGACTGATTCAGGAGGTAGACTACAATGTAGACTGCTTTAGCTTAGTATTTCTTAGGTACATTTTTGTACTCGAGCATAGATTGAGCCATTTCAGTAATGCTGCAATTCCTACGTTCAATGACACCATTCTGCTGAGGAGTGTATGGTGTGGCGAGTTGTTGTTTAATGCCGTGTGTAGCACAAAAAGAAGAGAAGTCAGCTGAACAAAACTCCCCCCCATTATCTGACCTTAGAGTAATAATGTGAGAACCTGATTCCTTCTCAACTAAGGCCTTATACCGTTGAAATGTACTGAACACATCTGATTTATGTTTCAAAAAATACACCCACATTTTCCAACTGAAATCATCAAAAAGTACCTGGACCCAGTAACACAAGGAGTATTCATTGGCCCACATACATCAGCGTGAACAAGTTGAAGTACCTTGGAGGTGTTGATGTGATTTTTGTGACTGCACCAATCAGCAGAACAAAGTTGTCCGAAGGCTACTCCATTCTCTCTTGATCAAAGTATTTCGTGCGCTAAGATTGCTAGAGAGATCGCGCGTTCAACTCCAAGGTTCCGAAATGCTTTGGAATACCCTCAGTTGGTTCGTTGTGAATTGCTGTTTTTACGAGTGGACTTACACAATTGTTCTTAAGGTTTGCAGTTAACAACAGATAGATGATTGGAAGGGGTGTACGCAATGCGAATGATTTGGCCATAAGGTACTTTTTCCTAAAACTAACCAGAAATGAACGGAAAGTAAATGAGTGTAAGGGTAAGAAGGTTCTAAATTCTATTCTAAGGCGGGACGTGGGGATTGATCTCAACAACTTCAATCGAACTCTGCTCCGCCTCGCGTTGGACAGCTTATACAAAGTTGGTGCAATCTTCAAGGGGATAGCAAGAAATTTTCAAGCTACAATCTGACACCAAGATACCGTCAAGACGACGCATACCAAGATATGAATTGCAACTGAGGTTAGGCTTATAAAATTTTCTAGTTGACCACGCAAGGCAAACTTGCCGTCAGCAAGCTGCTAGTGGTATGGATTAAAATGAAGTTGCCTCAATTGATGCCACAAATCCACAACTAATATCTACTTGCATGAAATGAAAATACTACTTTAAGCTACTTTACGCTACTTGGAGTAGAAGGGATGAAGAAACCTTGCTAGCTAGCTATAACATAGACGAATTTCACCATCAATGAAAAGATCTTCTATTATGAAAGTTTTACACAACAATCTCTTACAAAAGTTTTCAAAGGAAAACTTTCCTTCTCCTCCAAACTATGCTATGCTAAGCTACACAATTATACTACCAATCTCTCTGCTCTAGTCTCTAGTCCGATGTCTAATCTAATTCTTATATATTACAAATGAGGGGGACTCCCCCTTTTATAGATAGCCAAGTCCAATGGACGGCTCGGATTACAATCAAATCAAAGGCTCAGATTGAGCCACCTCAGCCCTAACCCTACAAACTGCCAGAATGGGGAGTGGTACAATAAATGAATCAAAGATTCCCACTCACTCCCAAAATAGTAAAGGCAATTAATGCCCACAATCAATCTTCTAGAAGATCATCATCCAGAAGTGCATTCCCGTTCTCCTTTTCTCTGGCTGCAAACTCAATGAATCTGGTAAGCACGGCCTGAACCTCCTGAACTGAAATTGGTGGAATGCAATCAAGCTGAAACTCTAACACTGTGACTGATTGCTCGTGCCGTGTGCAAGATTTTCTCCAAGCAACTAAGGCATCCTGCGTACTCTGAATCAAGCTGGAGAAAGTGGAAATATTCTCAAAGTCGTCTTGCACAAAGGTCTTCACCTCCGAGAAGAAAGGTGCCAGCCTACTCGTCAAATTATCAGTAGTCACCTCATCGGGATTCAGCCATCTAGCAAAGATTTCCTCCAAAGTATTCAGGACTCCGTCAACAATATTCATCATAGCCTTCCTGACTCTAGCTGAATCCGCCTGGGCTGCGTCAAAGAAACCACGCCCTGTGATTACTGAAGAGTACCATCTAGAAAAGTCATATCTATCATTCTCCTCAATGACTCCTCCATCAATCAGCATCCGCAAAGGAGCATGCCTCAATGCCCCTAGACGCTGAATAACTTTGCTCTGATAAACAGAAGCATCACCCCAGGCCTGATCAACTGCCTCCATACGTGCCATAGTGTTGGAAGGTTGCTGGTAAGCATGACCAGGGTCTTCCATGAACTTTTCTGTCTCGGCACGAACTCCTGCAACCCATTTATCTGCCTCCTGTGCCATCTTCCCTAACTCCAAAAAGCCGCTAACTGACTCTCTGGATAACTCGGCTGGAAGCTCTATTGCCGGAATCTCCTGCCCACAAGGACGAGACAACTGCTGCATATATCCTATCAAAGCCCTACGTTCCTTCAATTTCTTATACTTTCCTTCCTTCCTAAACAGTCTGTCCTTGAGCGCCTGATAGGAGTTATCACATTCTTTGACGATCTGTGCACCTGTGGGACGTCCTAACTCCATAGTTGTGATCACATAGTTCTCTGGCACTACTTCGTCCCGATCACAATCAACTTGTGGCACTGCCATACGAAGGGTGCGGGAGCCATCCTCATCAGTTGATATTTTTGAAAATTTTCGTGCTCTCTTCTTTTGTGGAGGCGCACTAATCTTGTTCAAAAATTCTTCCATCTCTACTACTGGGTCAATCTCCTCACTAGGGCTCCCTCTCATTCTATCTCTGAGCCAATCAGGTACAACATGCTGTATAACAAATGGCTGTTGTTCTTGTGCTTCTACTTCATGAACTTGTTCAACTTCAATATCATTCTGGCGAGGCTCATCGGCCTCTAATGGCTGAGTATCTCCTGAAACTGCATAATCATCCTCTAAAGCCACCTCTAACTCCTGCTGAAAATGTGGGTCAGTAGCAGTCTCCTCATCACCTTGCTGATCATCTCTAGTAGGCGCATTAACACTCTGGCCAACTGATTCTCTCCTTGGTGGCTGATTTTCTTCATGTACCTCCTGCACCTGATTTAAGGCATTTCTCTGATCAGCGAAAAGGGAAACCTCCTGTACGCTTGGAGAATGTGTCTCCAGTGGTGTGGACGACTCAACTCTCAGAGGCTCCGGCTGAACAGGCTCCTTCTTTCGAGATTCTGGACCTCGAGTAATTTGTTTCTTCCTACTGGTAGTGGGTGTCCTGTGATCTCCCATCAAGTTGTAGGTGCAAGGAATTGACCTACTCTTCAGTCTGCTCACGTGCTTGTCAACCCATGCTCGGGTAAATGTCAAGACCGGAATGGAAAGTGTGTCCAAGTCGGCAATCTCTGGTTCTGACCAATCTGGGAGTGGAAGTGGAGTATCTCTCACTGCCTCATAATCTGGATGGAGAATTCTTATGTCCTCGCTCGCCTGGTCTGGTACTGGAATGACTTCACACTCCTAGATCATACTCAATGGCAACCTAGAGAACATTCTCTTCCTGACTTCAACCTCGTTTGACGCACCAGCCCAATAATCCTCGATATTTTCCTTATGTTTAAATTCTTCTTACAGTATCCATCTGATATTGCTATGCGGATCATAATGCTGTCTGCTGGTGTGATAGGAGAAATGAAAGAACTGAAGTTCGTTCTCAGCCTCTCTGGCTGCCTTTCAATTAATTCTTGAGCTTCTCTCGAGATCCTATGATGAGTCCTCTCCTGAAGTGATCTCGTGATATGCATGGTGAAGGCGTCATTGACACGCTTGTAATGAGTAGTGCTTGTTAGGTGCAACTGCGGACAAGCCTTGGGGATTCTAAATTGATGAGAACCACAACCAATTGGTTCCTTGTATGAGATTCCTCTATACCTCGTCATACGAGCCAACATGTAAATAAGGTAGGAGCCCATGTAGAATGTCTTCGTTCTTCTCAAACTCTGGAGCTGCTCGTGCAAATTGTCACTGATCATCGCAGACCAGTCGATGTGCTCTTTTCCTTCCAGCATGAGGTTGATGTAATAAAACATCCACGGTTCAAAAATAAAAGCTTGAGGGCAGCCTCCAACTCTGCTCAGCATCATGATAAGATCACAGTACTCCTGCTTTAAGTCATTTGATATAATTTTCCTCGACAGCTTTGTACGAGAGGGCTTGGGGTTGCTCATCTAGCGAGTATTAATCGTCTCTGTACATCTCTCGAATGTAGAAGCATACATTCGTTCAACTCGCTCCCTTGTTTTGTAAATCATCTTCTTATGTGCTGGGATCCCAAAAGCTTCGCCGATAGCTGCAGGAGTGAGGTTGGCGAGCACTTGACCATCTGGTGAAACAATTGACCTGTGATCAACCTCATAGTAATTAGCACACTCCATCATCAACTCTGGACATTGAATAGCCGGTGGGAAACCAACAGCTGCAAATAATCCACTTCGAATGATGTTGTGTGAAGTGATCAAAGGTTGATGATTACCGATCCCCAGCATTCTATTCTTGAAAGTCTCCAAGTTGAAAGAGCCCAAATTGGTGTCAGCCAGCTTGCCCAACTTCGAAGTAAACTTTGACTCCGGCATGAAAGGCTTGCTCAGCTTCTTGATAACTGCTTGCCTGGATGCACCATTGTTGTCCTTGCCAGTTGTTCTTGCTTCAGCCATCCTACTAAACAATAAACAACCATCAGCAAATTAACTTAGAAAATAAATAAAATATCATGCAGGGGCTGCCAGTCAACTTTAAAAACTTGAGAAGCTGCAACATTCATATTCATTTGCAAACCTCAACTTCTCCTCCAACAAGTTCGAACTTTCAACACTTAGAAAGTAAGCTTCAGCAACTTCACACTCTCAGCAAATTTTCTAAGTTGGCTGCAATAACTTCAATAATTAGAAAGTTTCAGCAACAGTCTTCAGCAAGTTCAACACTTAGCAAAATCGTCCACTTTACTTCAGCAATTAAACTCTTTAGATTCGCACTTAAGCAATCTTCAAGTGACTTAGCAATTTTCAAACTTCAGCCTCAGCAATGTTCTTCTTCTCAAATCGAATTTCTCACTTGCACTGCAACTTCAAACTTCAGCAATTTCCTTCAACACCAAGTCAAATTTCTTCAATACTTTCAGCCTCAGCAACTCACTGCAACATTAAACTCATAGCAAAATCGAATTTCCTCAATTGGTGAAGAGAAATGAATAGACACTTAGCTCATATAGGGAATTCGAATTCTAGAAGGAGGCTAAGTTTAGCAAACTCATTTATTTTCCACTACTTCTCTTCAAGAATTCGAATTTCCCTCCTCTGGCATTTGCAACACTTATCACCCGATGCCTGGAATCTTGACCTTCTAGAATTTCAACTTTGACTGGCGTAGTTTAATTCACTTTCGAAAATATTTACTTTAAATTCATCTTTTAACAAATTTTATTCACCAGCCGGAGCTTTGTCATTCAAATTTTAATTTCATTCTCCTTTGACTCTAGAAAAATTCATCCTGTGAAGAATTCAATCAAAATAATCTAGGTAATCCATTTCAAATTCATCGTCTGGAAAGTTTTATCTTGAAAACACATCTTATTCAATTTGCCTTAGAAAATTTTAAATTTTCCCCTTAGGAAAATTCATAATTCGAGCACTGATTAAATACTTCATCTTGAAGGCCTTGGCAAAGTGTAGAAGACTTGGAAATCAACTTCTCATCGAAGATCTTCGATACCCAGAAGAAAATTTTCTTCAGAACTTGTCGAATTCATGGGTATACAATGAACGGGTTCATTTAATTTTTCTTGCATTTTGAACCTTAGAAAAATAATTTTTTTAACAAATTTAATCCCGTTCTTCACATCTGTGAACATTTCTCGTTGCTCTGACTTGAAAATGTTGGCATTCTCTGACTTCATCTCCGACAATTTTGCTCACGTCTTAGTCAACTTCACCAATATTTCAACTTGGGCATATTTCTCCTAAGGAAATTTTCTTTGCCTTAGAAAAATTTGAATCACTTAGCACTTTTGAATTTTTTTTTTTTTTTTTTGCCTTAGAAATTTTCTATTTCATCTTCAAATCATCCTGTGGTGAGGAAATTTTTATCAACTCACTTAGAAGATTTTTCTATCAAACGCCTTGAGCACACTTGTATGTCATGAAGAATATATTCTCTCTTTTAAATTCCAACGCCTAGCATACTTTATTCTCCATTTTCACCTTCAATGCCTTAGTAATATTTATCTCCTAGCATACTCCAGGATGGGCGGATTTTTGATGTCATGAAGGATGAAATATTCAACGCCACCCTTGACTCTTCTTCTTCTTGGTGCATTTGAGGGGGTGAGAGGGATTTTAAATTTTCAACGCCCAACATGTGACCCTTGAGCTCCCCTCTTTTGTCTTTACATGCCCTTATTTGGGCGCATTTAAGCATGGGAAGAGGATGAGATTTCAAACGCCACCCTTGCTTTGACTTGTCTTTGACTTCCTTGCTAATCTTGGGTGCATTTCTTATAGTGAGGTGGATTTCAAAATTTTGTCTTCCTCCTTGTCCTTGCATGGGCGCATATTGCCATAAGAGGAGGATAAGCATCTTTGACTTTCTCTAGCTTGGAATGACATGGGCGCATTCTAGCATGTGTGCAGGATGGGCGCATTTGCTATGTGAGGAAGGATGAAACCTCTGACCATTCAACCTCCTTGTTGAACTTCCTAAGATGGGCGCATTTGATAGTGGCAGGACGATATCCTTTTGCCTTAGAATTTTTTTTAAACATCCTCATCAAGGTGGGCGCATTTTGATGGGTGAGAAGGATGAAACTTGATACTTAGAATTTTCAAACATCTTCATTCTTCTTGAGGGCGCATTTGGAGGCATGAGCAGGACGAAACCTCAATGCCTTAGAAATTTCTTCAACCATCTTGCATGTGAGGGCGCATTTTACCCCTGGAGTTGGATGAACACTTGGAATATTTTTTATGCTTCTACTCCAGCTTCACAACGTCCTGCTATTTATAGTAAGTCCTCTGATTTCTACACTTCTGGAGCTTGGATTAATTTGAAATTTTAAGCATAGGACCCTCATGACCCCGTCAACCTGTTCACACTGTTATCCTGAGTTGACTTGCTAAAAATAGCTCGTTTCTGAAGGTGATTTACTATTTATAGTAATTGCTTGTTTCTGAGACCTCCATATCTCCATTTGACTTGAAATTCGAATGGTGTGCTCCTCATTGGGTGACTTGCCCGTTGACACTGGCGCCTGCTGCTGATTTTCTATTTTTAGAAAGTTCTTCAAATTTTGCATTTTAGGCTGATTTTGACTCCGAAAGGCTTGATCTTGGTTTATTTTAATCCTCGGGATACGATTGAATTGCTGGTGCTTGATATCTGCCTTGAACCTGCTATTTTTAGTAACTTACAAAAAATAGCAATTGCTTAGAATGTCTTCAAATTTCATATGTTGAATGCCTGAAGTGTGGTGGTCATGGCTAGATGTTGTCCTTGCATGATCGTCGTGTTTTGTCCTTGAATCTAGGAAACACTAATTTCTCTGTACCAACCTGCTAAAAATAGCAAGTGTCCGATTTTCCATCCTCCGCAACTCCGTTTGACCTTGTTTCTGTTGCATTGCACCCCGTTTGTGATTCTGATGTGCTGGGAAGTGGCTGCCATAGCGCATTTGGTAAAAATAGCAAGTCGCTGAAGAAGTGATCATCCTGTCTTGCATGTTACATCACTGCGTAGGTTTCAGAAAAAACCCAGAAAGAATCACTCGACATGCGCTGAAGACTCCGACATGCAAACCTAAAAATAGCCTCTGAGGGCTGAACTCTGAAAGTCGTTATCTCGCTTTGCATGTTACCTCACTGCGAAGATCTCAGAAAACCCAGAAGGAATCCTCAGACATGCACTGAAAAACTCTGCATATAAGCCTTGAAATCTGCTCTGGAAGCTGAACTACTAAAAATAGTAAGTTGTCCGTTTCAGCTCAAATTTTGCCTGTAATGAGTTCAAAGTGTTCTGAATGTAGTGTGACTGTTGAAACTTCAAGAATGCTGAAGGAACGCCCATAATTACACACTTACTAAAAATAGTAAGTTGTCAGAATCTGATGAAATTTAGCTGAGAGTCTACTGGGAGCATACTAACATCAATGTCAATTCTGTTTTCAATTTATTCACTTTGTTTGACCCTAGATTGACCAGGAAAGTACAAACCCTAATCTTTAGACTTGGCCAAAATTTTACGTTTAAGCTCGCAGACGGGAATGTCCTCGGAAGGCAGATAGCAGAAAAGAGACAGAAAGAGAGAGAGAGAGACAAAAACCAAATCCAAAAGACTAGAATGGAGCAAAAACTAGGGGTCCCCATTTTGAATTGGGCGATGTGTGAAAAAGGTCACAACAGGAGGCTCGCCAAGAATCACCATTCGAGAACGGTGTTCGATGCTGCTTGCCAGCTTGACAGGCTCCACAAACTCCATGATTTTGAGTTTGGATCTCAGGTAGACCAACAACCAAACTCTCCTGAGACAGTTGAGAGAGGTAGTGCACATTCAAGTGCCCATAACGCTAGTGCCAGAGTTTGCTGATGGAAGTGCTCGTAGCTGCCAGAGCGTGCTCCCGAGAATCACCAGAATCAGCAAGTCTGTACAGACCGTGATCCTCAAGTCCCATAGCAATTGTTGTACAAGTCTCCCTATCAACGATGCTGCAGGTGGACAAACTAAAAACAACATCTAACTGGGGAGAATGCCGCATGATTTGACTGACTGAGAGAAGGTTATGTTCCATGCCTGGAACATAGTAGACATCGAGAAAGAGTAAATTTCTTCCTCTTGAGTGAATCTGAACAATGCCCTTACCAACAACTGTGTACTCTTCGCCTCCTCCAAAAATGATTGAATCATAGAATGGTTCGAATTTGGTGAACCAATCCCGACGATGAGTAAAATGTTGCGATGCCCCCGAATCAATATACTAGGCAGAAGAATGTACCGGATCTGCAGTTCTCTTGGCCATAAACCCATAGAATGCAGACTCTTTCTGCTCAGTGTGTTCTGCGACATTTGCCTTCTGTTGAGACCCTCCCTGCTTCTTTTGTTCAGAAGCCAAACGAACGTGATAATCTGCCTTGATGTGACCATATTTATGGCAATAATTGCATTGAACGTTCTTTTTCTTCTTGCTGTCCTGAGAAGAACTCGAGCCTTTCGGCTGAGAAGATTGAGCCTTCCCTTTGTTCTTAGCAGAAGATTTGGCAGAGAACGCTTGCTCTGTGGAGGACGAACTGGCACTGCTTCCAAACTGCTATCTCCAGCGATCCTGTTGTAGAAGCTTGTTACACAAGTCTGGAAACTTCAAGTCAACGTTTGATGAAGTAATATTGAGCGTCTCAATGAAATGCTCGTAAGACTTTGGCAAACTTTTCAAAGTAATGACGACCATGTCCTCTTCCTCCATCTTTCGACCAATAGCTTCTAGCTGATCGCAAATCTCCTTGATCTTTGTCAGATGCTCTTGGAGAATGGGGTTCTTCTCGTCCATCATTATTGAAAAGAGCATGTTCTTAAGAAAGAATGCACGACTCTTATCTGACGTTTCATGGAGATCCTTCAGGTTCGTCCAGACCTCAGCAGCTGTTTTACCTAACGACACTTTTGGCAGCTGGTCGTCAGTGACTGAAAGCTTGATGAGCATGACGGCTTCCCGGTTGCGTTCATCCCATTTGTCCTGATCTTTTCCAACAATGGTAGGTCGAGGTGATGTACCTAGAACAACCGCATCAAGATATCGATATTCAAAGATCGTAAGCATGCGCCGCTTCCAAGTGTTGTAATTCTTCCCGTTGAACAACCGCATCAAGACATCGATATTCAAAGATCGTAAGCATTATGTTCGTCAGAGATGCCATCACGTACCTCGCGGTCAAATTGGTGACGACAAAATAATGCACAAAAAACAAAAATACAAAAACCCTAGCACGGATTTTGAGGTTTTACTGAAAACCCAAAAAAGATAAATAAAAACCGAGAAGGATTGAAGAATACCTAGAAAATTTTGACAACACAAATTTTGAGGCACGAAAAACGAGGTACCCAGAAAAACGAACGACAACTAGTTGAGATCTCGGAAAACCCAAAAGGAATCTACAATCGAAAATTTTTTCCGCCTTGATACAGAGGGTCAAAACCTTAGACGAAGTATGTAGAAACCCTAGCCGCCATGAATGAACCAGAAAATTGCAGAAAATTTTGTGAAAAAGATAGCCACCAGAAAGAGAACAAAGATGCCACCAAGTCACGGATTTGTCAAAAAAATGCGGACAAAAATTGAAAATTGCGACCAGAAGATAAAACGCGGGCAAAAACGCGTTTCTGAGCTACAAAAATCTTCAAAACTAGCATTGCGGGCTCAACCTCATAGGAAATACAGAAAGGTCGCGAGGAAAGAGAAAATCCGCGTGAAAACGCGTGTCCAAAAAACTCGAGAACAAGCACAGAAAAACGCATCCAAAAGAGAACACGAATCGCAAGCAGAAGTTAATCTGCGCCTAGAAGAAAGCAAAACACGTCCTCAAATGCAGAACTCGTGGGAAAAAAAAAAAAATGCGACCTGTAGGGTTTAGAAAACGAAGTTGCGCGGCCAGTAATCAAACACGCGCTCGTGGGCCAGAAGACGCGACACCCAGAATGTAGCTCGAGTTTCCAGAAAGGGGGTTTCGATTTTCAGTAAGTAGAACCCCACAAAAATCTTCAACTAGAACCCTAAACAGAAAATCCGCGTCACACACAGACGTTTTTAGAAACCCTACTGGCAAAAAATTCGAATTATGACTTCATACAAGCCCACAAATTTTTAGGGTTTTTTTTTCTTTACTGCTCTGATACCATGTGAATGGTAAAATTACATTCTTACATTAACATGAAAAAGTTACATTATAAAGAGGATACATAATACTGTAGATATTAAATATATCTACCTACCTATAGTTACTGTAGAAACAGTAACAGCTAAACAAACTAAACAAAATAAAATAACATTGACCATTAACAATAATAATAATATTCTAACAGCACCAATCCAAAATACATAATGCTCAAATTTCATATGCAAATTCGTTGTGCCTGGATTGCTTCCAATAGTATTTTATAGGGCTAAAATATGAAAATTACACCCTTGACTCTGAGTTGGAATAAATATATATATCCGATGTCGCAACACTCCTAGGCCGTGCGATGCATAGATGAAGAGTTGTAGTATGATCTACAAGCCAGCTCTTGAGAGACCTATAGCTGGGTTCAATGTCTTCTATATTTATGATGAATGCTAGATCACATAGCTTAGGGACATAAGCCACTCGTAGAAGGTTGTGAAATACATATTGAAGACACGTCGATAATCAAGAAGTCACTGTAATTCCCGAATGGATGGATGCTGATTTGTTAAGGCGGATGATGCCGAGCCTGCTGGGTATTACGACCAAGGCATATACAAGATGCTCGGTGATGTAGTTTGGAATCCGCACCACTCTTAATCACTTGTGGTGGTAGTGCTTCCGTCTGGTTTGTTCACTCTTGAGCAAGAAACCCCCGTTGAACGACTCTACTCTTGGAACCAGCAATGTCTCTCAAATGTGATAGCGCCCTGACTTCTCGTGAGACCCGGTGAGGATCGACGTGTGAATGGTGTCGGTTAGAGCTTGTAGGCTTGACCAGATTGCTCTTGGTCCACCTAGCTTCGCCCATTCTTGGGAATGACGAAATAGTAGAAACTTAGAACTTGGCGAATGAAAATCTGGATAATGCAATATGAAAACGAAGTCAACACAAATTCTCAGAGTCTGAGACTACGTCCAGACTTGTGTGCAATTTGGGCGAGAGACTACGTCCTCCCCGATTGCATGGATGCCAATGCCTTTCCAAATCTGTGATGCCTTCCATGATGCCTCGAGCCTGTATAAATACTCGATCTAGATCGCCTTCCTGAGTGGGTCGGCCACAAACATTAAATTTAAATATTATTTTTAATAATTTAATTTAATATTATTATTTATTATTTATTATTATTTTTAAATATTTAATCATTATTTAATCTTAGTGTTTAAAAATGCTTTTGCTTCCCTCCAAGTCAGTTTGAATTTAATCGAGAAACATGACACATTAGAATGTCAATTAGTCAAACTCGAATGTCATGATATATATTATATATTAAAATTAACTACATTGCTATATTTCTCTTGCAGGTAAGCATTAGAGAAGATTGTCCAATTGGATGACGATATTATAGATGAAGACTAGTACTTGGAGAGTACATGGAAAATCAAATGAATTGAATGAGAGTTTGGGGGCAATGCCCCAAATGGGGTCGAGGGGCAACACGCCTCGTAGGGGTCTGGGGGCAGCACCCCCAGTGGGGTGTTAGCCTCGTTTTAAAAATTGCCAAATTTTGAACTTTTTGCCTCAAATTGCTAATGTCAAGTTTGTCCTAGTCCAAAACACTCCAATTATCCTCACATGTAAGTCATTCACTAGTTTGAAGAAAAATCACTCATCATCCCTGATCCAATCCTCAGGTGCAGTGGCGAAAAGTCGTGAAATTCATGGAAACAATTAAATTTGAAAGTCGGTAATATCTGGTGCAAAATCTTTGAATGGGGATATTCCTAGGTGTATTTCAACCAATGTGGCCAGTTTCCAGGTCTTGACTCTTCATAGTTTGAGATATTTTAATAGTTCAATTTTCTATCCGCGAGATTATGAAAACAATTAAATCTGTGTTTTCAGAGAAGCTGGGCAGATTTCACTTAATGGGTTTCTTTGTATTGGTATTTTGAACAATCTAGCAAATTTTCAGGTGAAGATGTTTAGCCAATCAAAAGTTATGAAAATTACTTTATTTGGCTCGTGGATTTAACTGGCTTTCAAATGTTATGGCAAAATATTTTCTGGATTATTTTGGATCAAATGTTTTCGAAGAATGAGTGAAGTTTTATGGACAAAAGAGGTGTACAAATTCCATGACATAGTTTGATCTCGATGTTTGGATTAATTATTTATTTATTTTAATTAAGTAATTAAAAGCATAAGTAGGAAAATTAAATTGGAATTAAAAGTGAGGTTGTTCAAACTCACAACTTAAAACTCTTAAGTTAGAAAAATAATTTGTGAGTTTGCTAACTTCGCAACTCACAACCCAAAAATCTAACTTAGAAATATGGGTTGTGAGTTCGCAAACTTCGCAACTTACAACCCAAAATTCTAACTTAGAAAAATGGGTTGAGTTCTTAAAATCCTGCACTCACAACCCAAAATTCTAACTTAGAAAAATGGGTTGTGAGTTCGTAAAATCTTGCACTCACAACCCAAAATTCGAAGTTAAAAAAAAGAGTTGTGAGTTTATTTAACTATTTTTAGTTATTCATTCCTACTTGGTAGGAAAGCCATTTAAAGCAAAGTGGAGTTGGCATTAAATTAAAATCTCACGAATGGCTCTTTTTCCTCTATTTTTCGCATCATATTGAAAGCGACTGAAGTTTAAAGGGCAGTTAGTTGTTCATTTTCAAACATGCATTCTCATTGCTATTCGGTGAAAGCACAGTTTGCACCCATGTGAGGATAGATTTTTGCAGAAGTTAAAGTTATCATTTCTTGGAATGCATGCAAGGAACCATGACATGGATGAGAATTATTTGGTGAATGCCTCAAAGAAGTATGGCTTCATTGAATACCATGATTACAGGATCTGCTCAAAATAGATACTTGTGGGAAGATAGGAGAGAAAATGCGAAGGTTTTAAAAGCTTCAAAGCAAATGCAATGTACTAATTTTCCCATACCTCATAGAGATTTTATCTCATGCATGCATGAAACTAAGCCGTGTAATTATGAAGAAATGCTCAAAATGGTTTATGGAAAAAAAAAAAACTTTAGAAATCTCAAGAAAATGTTTTTGGTAACTGCTCTGTCTGGGAGTGCTCTCAAATGTGGAGGCACAAAAAAGGCATGTGAATGTTTGACAAAGTGCCTCAAATGGATCCGTCATTTCATAGAGTACAAGGATTGTAAGATATGCATAAAATAGATTTGTTGAAAGAGCTTTAGAAATTGTTTATAAAGTGCTGCTCTTCTACTCTATACCCACGCCTCTCTCCATCTTGCCTATGCTGCCTTTCAAAATCCCATCTCGTGGAATAAATGATAGCAGGATCTTCACGTAAATGTGATGGCATTGATAAGGCGTATGATGTGTTTTCACCACATGCATGCCGTGATTGCAGAATATGCACCAAACAGGATCTCTTAGAGGATTTTTAAGAGTTTTCATGCCTCCATTCCCTCAGCCCGTGCCATGTGCATGCACAAAATGAATTTATTGAAAAGGCTTTAGAAACTTTCAAGCAAATGCAATTAGCAGGTGTAAATCCAAATTCCTGAACCTTTTGCAAACATCCTCGTTACCTGTGCAAAAATGGGAGCTTCGAAACATTTTATAGACATCCATCAAAACACAGTGGAATGGATTTTTGGTTAAATGCTGTAGTTGCAGCTGCCTTGGTAAACATGTATGCTGCGCATAAGCATAAATATGGCACCCAAACTGTTTGGTAGAATGCCTCAAAAGAAATAACATCCTCAAAAATGGATTTGTTGAAAAAGCTTTAGAAATTTCTAAGAAAATGTGTTTGGTAAGGCAGCGCCACAACCGACAACCTCTGCAAATATCCTTGCTGTTCGTGCCAAGATAAGGGTGCTAAAATAGGTCAATGAACATGCATCAAAACATTGTTTTAAAATTAGTTTTGTCAGATATTGTAGTTGCAGATGCCTTGCTAAATGGGTTTGGAAAATATGGAAGCATATATTGTAGGTGCGCAACAAGTACACCAAAATGTAAGCTCTTATGCATATTCAAATTCAGGCAAGAGTTGTACAAATTATCAAATGGGTTGCTCAACAAGAGAGAAATATGTAAGAAACAAGAGAAGGCTCCATTCAAATAACCCTTTTGCGACCATTAGAAATGAAGGAAACTTGCTTGGTTGTAGGAAGAACAATGCAAGTATAACAGAATACCACATCTACATAAGTTTTTGATTGCAAAATGCCACAACGATAGCTATGCAAAACATACCTCTCTTATAGACATGCAAGGCCATTATGAACACACACAAGTTGAGGTCAATCTAGTTGCATGTGTACATTCATGATTTGTTAACTCGAAGTCAGAAAGATAAGGATGCTATTATCTAAGGAGCAAGGAAGACATTCTGCAAATGGAAAAGTTGCAAAGGTAACATGAGTACGTGTAAAAGAATGATACATGTTCTGAAATCTTCAAGACTTTCAACATCCGTGGACAGGTTCATTGGATAAGAACATGATAGAAAGCTTTAAGAAATTATTGTGAATTCAGTTGTTATAAATCTTGAGGTGACATTTTGAGAGGAAATAAGAAATCTTCAAGAGATTGGACATGAAATTGGACAACTGTTCTATGTTAGCAAAGAGAGAGAGAGCTAGAAAAATATAAGGGAAATCGGAGGTGGCTACTTGTATATTCCTACAGATGTTGCTCATATTAGGGCCATGAAATGTGGAGCAGTACGAGGAATAATGGTTCCAACAAGATCATCATCTGTTTGGAGTTTCGTAAATAATTTTCTTTAACAAATAGATGGAGGAAATAGTATTAATTCTACAAAAAGAATCCTTTCCAAACTTTGTTGAATGACCTTATCAAAGATGGGGAAGTTCTTGGTTCATTATGCTCAAAAGTGTCTTTGATATCATCTGTATTTACTCATGCACAAAGTTAAAGTGTAGAATCTTGATTTTCTCATAATTCACTCATTGGTTATTATGATCTCCACATGCTTGCGATTTCTCGGCCTAAACAATATTTGCAGTCATTCAAGCATGCCTAATTGCTATGTATAGGAGATAATGGTTTGTGGTGGTCAAGAATGAGATTTTTGTAAAGGAAAACATCCAAGCCTTCTACAGATTTTGAATGTGGTTCATGCAAAAAGAAAAGTTGCTCAATAGATGTAGTTGATTATATTTCCTTGAAGGCCAAGATGTTAGTGAATAGATAGCTCACAGATTGGACGGCTAAAAAGTCAGTATCTCCCAAGAGCCAACAGACAATCAATAGCGATACTTTCATTTAATGAGCAAATTTTTTCATATGGTTCCTATAAATAGATCATTAGATTCTTATTCTTAGAGGAATGCAATATCTTTAATTGTGAATGGATTTTTCTTATGCTGATGCTCAAGTGCCAGTAATGTCTTCAGAAAGCATCACAAATGGAGTACACAAAAGTGGAAAGTGCCTAAATAGAACCCATAATTTGAAATTTATGAGTTTCTAGCTACTTTTTTGGAAAGTGACTTATGTCACTTATTGTAACTATAAGTTAGAAAATGAATCTTAGTTTTGAAAAAGTGATGCAAATCCTAAGTAAGTAATATTATTATATTTCAAAGGTAGTTAGGAGGTAGTTATTGGGTATTTATAGGTAGTTATGAGGATAAAAGCCTATAAATACAAGGCTTGGCTATTGTAAAGGGGATAGTTTTTTCAAAAAGGGAACAACTTGTAAGACTTTTTTAGAGAGATTGCATCATGTAATGTCCCCTTTTCTAGCTCGTATGGTATGATGTTGTCATTAGCCTATTTCTCCTTGGTTCCGTAGGCTAACTAGGGCTTTAAGGAATCTTGAGGATTTCTGGCCTAGGCAATTTTCGTTGCAGGTCAATCTGGGGCGTCTAGAGGCAGTTTTAGTATACTTACTATTTTTAGGAAGTCATTAATGCTATTAATAGTAATTCATTAGGTGGGTCATGATCTCCAGTGACAGTGCCTTTTCAGATGATTTCAGTTCCATTGGTTTAACTTGCCTACGCATCAATAAAGTTTAAATTGTAAGTTAAATCCAATCATTTAACTTTATTAATGTGAGCCTAAAGTTATGTGGGAAATGAATAGTAAAAGGGGCCTCTTATTTTAAAATACATGAGACATCAAAAAGGCAAAAAAGGAAGTTTATGTTTTATCCCACATTGGTTAAAAGTGTGAATGAACTCTTATGAGAAGTTTATAAAAGGGTTGCAAGGGGCTCACTTTCAGCATGCTTAGTTTATGATTTCTCTTGGAGAATTCTGGGAAGCTTTGGCTTTCAGCAGGTTTGAGGACGGAAACCCTCGAGCTTGGAGGCAGTGGACGGAAACCCATTGTCGGTTGGAGATATTATTCAGGTGTCTCACTTTGTGCTTCAAATTCATATTTCTGTTGTTATTCTACTGAAGATTTGAAAGCAATGTTCATTTGTAATTTCAGATCTTTGTTCTAAAACTGTTATAATATGATTTACATTGAAATTTGCTTGCAAGTTATTGGATGAATAGAAATTAGTTCATGCAAACTGTTTGGTTAAAATTTCTGTGGAACATTTGGAAAAAAATTGGGGCAAATATACTTAGGGGATGTTTCACATCAAGACTTTTGGTTTGACACTTTGTACTTAAGGGTTTCTGATATTGTACAATTTCATTGAAGATAACCAAGATTGTATTTGGTTCGTATGTCCTAAATGTGTTTCTGGATTATTATTGCTGATTTCTTGTATGTTAAATTGGCAATCCCTTTTGTGTAACTATGGAATCCATTGATCATTTATATGTGATTGATGACACACAATCATACCCTGGTATAAGGTTTGAATGTTCTAAGGTAACTTGTTTCCTCGTATGTTGAAATTCGTTAGCTTTCTTTCATTGTATTGCATACCAAAAACATATTTTGTGATAAACTCCCTTTCATAATTTGTCATGCATTGTGAAATCTCAGTTGGTATTTGTATGTCTACTGTTGGGGTTTCTGTTAGTAATTTTCCTTTAGTTGTGCCTTTTCTCCTTTATGTACTTTCAGGTTAAAAGTACACAAAAATATCAAAAACCCCCATCATACGAGGGAGCTGCCAAAAAGTACAATCTGATTAAAGTTATTAGAACATTGATACAAATTACAAATTATGTTTGTGATACAACAATCATAGAGATCGGGGGATACACATGAGATAAGTCTAGAATCGATTTGGCATTCTAGTACGAGTTGGGTAGAAATGTGGAAAGAGATCTCAAAGATGCCGAAAAGAGAGAAGATTGCTATTTTCCAACTGCACTGCTGAGCAGATATCATTGATACAAACTTTGTTTGAGTGATAAAGCAATCATAGAAATCAGGGGATGCATATGAGATAGGTCTAGAATTGATTTAGAATTCTAGTACAAGCTGGGTAGAAATGTGGAAAGAGATCTCAAACATGCCCGAAAGAGAGAAACTTGCTCTCAACTGCTAAGCAAGCTAGTTTGGCCATTGTCTATGATCTTACTAGGTTGTCCACTGGTTGCAATGTTTGCCAACACAAAGGTAAGCATTACTATATTTCAATAATTTATCTTGTTATGAGATTACTGTACATCCTCATAAAAACTAAGTGTTTATATGTTAAAAATTACATTCACGGGAAAGAGAACTACCTGTTTAGCTTATGTAATTTGATTGATGTGTTTTTGATCTGGTTGGGCATATTTATTTATTATGTATAAATTGAAAGGCATGCTATGTGCACTTATTTTGGATTCTTTTTCAGGTAAATTTTACCCAAATATCGTCATTACTTGGACAGCAAGAGTTGGAAGGAAAGCGTGTTCCTCGTATGGTTTCTGGCAAAACTTTGCCATGTTTTCTCCCTTGGGATAGTAGAGCCCGTGCTGGAGGTTTTATTAGTGATCGTTTTTTGACTGGCCTTCGCCCCCAAGAATACTATTTTCATTGTATGGCAGGGCGTGATGGGTAAGTTACTCATTGCTTTCTGCAAATTATAATGGAACATACCGAAGTTTGTATTTATTGAAGATTCCCTTTGTTTTCTATTTTCTATTTTGGGTATATTTCAGAATGTTTGAAAAGATTATCATCTTAATTCTACCCTTACCATCCATCTTAATTTGTTATTGAACATGCATGCCTTTTTTTTGGAGATTTACCAAGTTACCAAAATGGAAATCAATATGGATACAATAAATCTTGAGGACTGTTTTATATGATGACATGGAAATGTTGAGACAAAAATATACATAACCACATATATCAGATTAAGAAATATTCTTAATTTATTTTTTAAATAAAAAAAAAAACATGATAAAACTAATTACATCGAGTTAAAGAAAGCTATTAAAATTGTTTTGAGAGTTTAATAACATATAATTGGGTGTTCAGAATACATACCAGGGAATCTCAATCATCAAATGGATCCCTAACATTCTAGTAGTTTGTATCATGATTGTATTGAAACTCCGTATCATTGAGGTCCTAGGATTTCTAGGACTATGAGTGCTAGATGAAACTCCTTCATGAGGGCCATTACTACTCTCACTCTAAGTCCCTGATGTTAGTCACTAGTGTACTGACTAAATCACTAGCTTCTCAAATGATATTGGAAGCACAGCCAAAGATACATCAGAGTCTGGAAACACTTGCTCGGCATAGCAATTGATGTACAGCCCTTGTTTGTAATTGTTAGTCTTCTTGGTTAAGTGGTACAGGGGGCAATGTACAATTACCATGCTCTCTGCCTTACTTTGCTTCCAATCAGCTTTGTTTAACTGAGTACATAAAAAAACTTGACATTTATGGAGAGAAAGATTTTTAGAATTTATAAAAATTCAAACTTATATTTCTAAACTCATATATATATATATGGTAAGTCTTACCAAGGACTCCTGGATCTGAGTTTGTGTCAGACTTTGTGAGTCTGCAGCCTTGACTCGCAGACACAGCTGAGTCTGACAGCTGAGACTCTTGTCAGACTTGGCTGAGTCTTTGAGAAAATCAGAAGATGAATTTGAAATTCTCAAACAGAAACCATTAAAAACATTTTTTTTTATATTAAATATAGAGTAATAATCAGAAGGAGCTGAAAGCTCATACAGTTAACAGTCGCTGGAGAAGTCTATGCTTTTAGAAACAGCTTCTCAGCTTAGACCTGTACAGAGCCTTTATACAGCAGTTTATACAACCGATTTTATATCCCCACTTAGTTACCCTAAAATATACAAGAAGATACCATTATCTACAGTAACCTGTATCATTCTAACAAGAGTACTATGGCAAAAAAGGATACATTATGATCACTGTCGTAGCTGGAATCAAGACTGAAACTACTCAGTCTTTCTTTTCTTGCACTCTTTCTGGTTTGCTATACTGATCAGAGTATTTGCTGCTTCTAGTTCCTCTGGAACTGCGTTTGTCTTTCTGCCCCTTCTACCTGTTGCCTTGTCACCCTTGCTGTTATCTTTTTGTTTGAGTTCATTCCTGAGTTCTTTGAGTGCCTTTAGGAAAACATCTAGCCCTGGGAACCCCTCGTGCCACATATGTCCATATCTGGCTTCTTGGAGGTCAATGTCTACTGTTTTGTTCCCCAAGAACTTCCAAAATTTCTCTTTTGTTGTATCAAAAATAATTTTTTGGCATTCTGCTTAAATTGAGCTAAATCATGTAAAAATGCTGTGAAAAGTCTGTTTTAGGTCAAACCAAACATAAAGTTTTTGTGGGTTTCTATCAAGGAACATGTGTAAAATTCTAAAAGATTGAAAATTAGGGTTTCGTGCCCCTATTTTTAGGGAAACCCCTGAAAATAGGACCTTCCCGGAAATGATTGAAAATGATTTTGATAGGATTAATCGACTTCACGATCACACTGGTCAAGTTAGAATCATCAAAAAACATGTTTTACTCTGGTGGGTCTATTTTCATTTTTCAGGAACAGAGTTAGGAGCTCCGCAACCATTAATGGCAGATTGGCCAATCATCAAAAAACATGTTTTACTCTGGTGGGTCTATTTTCATTTTTTAGGAACAGAGTTAGGAGCTCCGCAACCATTAATGGTAGATTGGCCAGTACCAGGTGTTGAAAGCTAAGCTTCAAAAGCTTCAACGAAGAAACCCTGGCAGAAAAAGATTAAAAAGATGCTGTTTGATGGAGGAGATTTTCAAAACTGAAAAATGCCAAAATTTGGCTAACTCTAGAAAACCACGTCTTGTTACCAAGGAGGAAATGCAGTCAAAGGTGAGAAAGGCGCCCCTGCTGAAGAAAGGCACCCTTGAATAAGATGATGCAGATGTCAGTTCCTGATAAAACTTGTCTTCGTAATATCTCCCCGGCTTGAACCCAGCTTTACAACGAACCTGTTAGTTAGCCTGCGAGACAAATCAAACAACGACAACGGTTAATCGCCATAACATACAAAATGGAAGATAAATCAGTGAGCTTCAAGGCAAAAGCGCCCCTGTTGGCCAGGGGCACCCTTCTTTTTGAGACACCTGATGAAGTTATCAACAACTGCTTTATACAAGGCATTTGTTCAACTCTCTCCCAACTTTGTGATCAATCCGACAACACATTCACAGGACCTGTCAAACAGTAAGAGGTTGAGATCAAGCAAAAAACGCCAAAGGTGAAGATTGAATGAAGAACATGGAAAATTGGCTAAGTATCAAGGAAAAAGCACCCTTGCTGAAGAAAGGTGCCTAGTCTTTTGGGCATGCAGATGCAGTCTATTTGCTTGGAGATCTCTAGGATGACCTCCATTTTGATCGATCTAGGCAACGAAATCGTCAGCAAAGACATCCGATAAATCAATCATCTGACGACGAAGATCAAACTGAGGCAGTTTACAACATAAAATAACTGGTCAACAAGTCAAAAGCGCCCCTGCTGGCCAGGGGCACCCTTGGATTTGAAGGACCTAAATAGACTTTTAGGAGCTGAGAAACCAGTCATCCTTTCCAAGACTGAACTAGTTATACAACACATCGTCAAGCAAGATCATCAGACTCGTCAGTCGACGGTGATATCAAATCGAAGCACGGAGGGTTAAAATGATAGAAAATGAAGAACAGTTAAGAAATTGGCTAAGTCTGAGGCTAAAAGCGCCCTTGTTGAGGAAAGGCACCCTTGAATTTGGAGCCTCAAACTCAGGTTTCTGGCTTGATAGCTCCCATACATACCTCTTCAGAGTAGTTCCATCTCAACAACAGATCCATCAACAACTGCTAAAGATCAACTGATCGACCGGGAGAAATGAACAAATAGAGGTACTTTAGCCTGGAAAATGATGAAAAAAATGTTCAACACTTAAGGAGGACGCGTAAAAAGTCAAAGATGAATTTGTTGATTTGAATTAAGATATTTTGGTGGCAAAAGTTTCCAAATCATCCCACAATCAATGGAAATCAACTTTTAGAACTCTAGATCAAGCTAAATTAGGCTTCAATCATGAGTTGGTGCCCAAACTTGAAGGATTCAAACTTGAATCATTATAAACCAACTCTAGGCGTCCCATTTCATTATTTCTTTTGTAGGTAGAAGATCAAAACAACAATTTACTCTCCAAGGCATGTTTTCAAGATTTGATGGAGGTTTTCGACTGTTCTTCATTATTTTTCAAAGATTAGTGGCACAGAGTCATAATTTCTCAGGGGTTGAATCTAGAGACAGATTTTTACAAGAAGGCAGCTAATAACTTCCAATCTACCTCTTGTCTACTTCATCTCTTCTGTCTTAAATTTCTTGCATGTCACAAAAAACAACAGGCTACTACAAATTTGACCAACTGGGTATGATCAACATAATTTTCCAGTAAAACCCATCTCTTCAAATTTTCCAAAAACAACAAACTTGCTGCCCCTATTTTTAGGGATTTTTCTGGAAAAGTCTCAGAATAAAAAATCTAAGGAAATGGGTTTGTTCAGCATTGAAGCACGAACAAAACCCATGTAAAACAGCCTCTAGAAACCCGATAATTTGTTGGTGGAGTGTGTCACTGATCTACGCCTTAAGAAGAAGCCAACTGCAAGCTTTCCCATCTAGATTGGACTCTATAGATGTAAAACAACAGCTGATGCCAAGTTGATGTGCCAAGAGATGATAAGACTCAATCTCAAATATCTCATTGAGAGAAGGTTGTATGATCCAAGAGGCCTTTATGCAGCGCATCTTGAGCAACGCTCATCACACGAATCTTCTATGGAAGATTACTGGGTCAATTGTGATGATGAGTTTGATGTACGAAGAAGGAACTATAGCCGATTTAGGCTCTCACAAATTGCTGACTTTATGTCAGAAGACATTGAGGGCCTATCTGATGATGAAGGGGAAGTCATTCTCCCCTCGTTCTTCGTGGATCAAGTGGACTCACAACCACTCGAAAGAGTGGATTGGTATGCAAAAGAAAACACATCTATAGAGGAGAGAACGAGTAGAGTTGTCAGAAACAGTCAAGTCTACCTAGACATCAAGAAGACAAGGAAGGTAGTACTTCCCCAAATAGAGCTGTCACTGGTTCAATCTACACTACCTTCCACTTCAAGGAAGAAGCCCAGACAAAAGTAGTGGAGCAATCCTCCCAAAGGGATGCGGATGTCAGGACACACAAGGGGAAGAGCATAGGAGTTATATGTGGAGACAACCACAAACATTCATGAGATAGTAGAAACCACTGTAGCTGAGCTAGTGATTGAGATAATCACCGCAAATACAGAGCCCATGATGGAAGCAGTAGCAACGGATACAATGCCTGTGATAGAGACAGAGCCACCTACTTCACCACCATCACAGTAGTCACAAGTCCCCATCGACTTGGACTCTCCACCGCAAGACATCACTACAACACAGTCTCATTCATTAGGCATTCAGGGGCCTAACATTCCTCCTTCCAGCGAGGCTAGTTAGGATTCAATCTGGCTTGACGGTCTCCTAGGAAGGAAGAGGGAAATGCCATCCTACCAGCTTGACTTCATAGAGTTTGATCATGTCCCTCAAGACATGCCAACAAAGAAATTGAAGAAGCAAGTACATGTAGGAAGGAATGTAGAGAATGAGTTTATCATAGAGACTGTTGCCCCACCTGAGGATAGAAACATACATGAGG
>VDFB02000007.1:58822551-58849079 GCA_007258455.2 Sequoia sempervirens
AATGTACAATATGTTCAAAAATGCATTTATCCCCCCTTTAAATAATAAACCATTACACTTGATAAAATGATTGTGACAAATTTAAAACACCCTCATAATAATATGAAGACAATATGATGAATAAATGACATCATACCCACTTTCCTATACCACAAAAAGAAATCCATCACTAAAATAATTAGCTCATTAACAAACTATTGAATCATTACTTTCCATTCATATAAATTGCACTAGAATCTCAAGCAATAACACACCATAAAAAACTCCTCATCAAATACATGTCATAGACAATCTTTAATCATTCAAAGCAACATTGAGATTTATATGTATGATCCTTCCTATGTAAAAACCTTCATTTGTGATGGGAAGGCTAGAAAGAATAACTCGATATGTGGCAAATGGATCATCAATGACCATCATATTTCCAATGTCATACAAACATCATCGAAGCATTTTGTCACATACATTGTCTATGCTTACAAGCTGAGAGAAACGTTGATAAAGATTGCAGAGTCTGGTTTTACAGCCACCAATTGCATTTTCTTTAAACTTCTTAAATCCTTTCAACAGATCTGTTATGCTTATCTGTTACTTCCATATTTTAAATCAGATAACTACAATTTTTAACAGAAATCAACATTAACTCAATCTGACATAACAATATTTTTTAACGGAAATATAAACAATAAAACTTCTTCAACTTTTTCCTTTTTACAAACCTGCTTTGATAGTACTGTTAGGATCAGAAAGCACACAAAAAATAAGAAAATGACATATTTCTGTTTTTAAGTGCTGTTTGTGAAGGGTCGGAATCCTTCTACCCTTTTTATTTCGCAGAGCTTGATAAATTCTATTACAATCTGAACTAATACAGCCATTTTTAAAGATAATTTGTACCATAACCACATATTAATATTTTGAATCCTAAACTCTTTTAGGACCCTTTATTGATGAAGCAGCAGATAGATTTCATTGGTTCAGGAAAGGATTAAAATAAAATACGACAAAGGACAATGGAAATGCAATCAAGGGACCCTGAAAGCTAAGAAGAACGCCTACAGCAGAATACCAGATCTCAGGAAATCTAAGAGCAGGGGCAAAAGCTTAGTGGCATGGATAGACAGTTTCTGACATTGAACATAGACGGGAAAACTTCTGGCCATATATTCAGCTCCCCACTATCTATATCTATATAAATTATATGGCTGCCGTACCCCTCGATTTCCTGAATTATCCAAATATAATCCCCCCCGACACAAATCACTCCAGGAAGCAAATGATTGGGCGATACAATTGCTCTATATTCAGATCTCCACTGGAAGCCAAGCTCATCAAACTCATAAAAAATCAAAGCATGTGTATATGGTGGGAGACCCAATGGTTTACTTTTACAAACCATTATCATTCTGCCCTTGTACATAACAATTCCCAAGGTCTGGTGCCTTACACCCTGCATTCCCAAAATATAAGAAAACCTGCTGATGCTATCTCTATTCAGATCACAGGTGACCACATCCGCCCCATTTTCAGAAAAGCAGTAGATTTTTTGCTTCTGCAATAAAATGTAGGTAAAAAGGCTAATTGTCTTACTTCCATTCACTCTTCGCCCCAAGTCAATGTCTCTAACTCCCCATCGCTGTTCTGCAGATGTATAAATCAAAACAACAAATTTGTTGCTTCTGAGATAAATATTTCCAATTATAACAATTACCTGATAAGTCTTTTCCTTTGAATCAAACTTGAGGTGCACAGCCACATCATCATGATATCTTTTCATGTAATGCGAAATCCTGCTTTTTCTGGTCAGTCTTGCATCTTCAAGACAGTGGGACTGCATAGTCAGTGGATTGATCACTCGAAGGATTCCATTTCTTTTACAGCTGTAAACCAAGAGGCCCCCATCTCCAGCTCTGAGAAACCATTGTGAGTGACTGCATCTCCACTCATCATTAAATATCTTGTTGAACCTTAGCCTTCTACTGACATCAAAGAGTGTAAGCCCATTAGAAAACCCACTTGTTTCATCATTATGATCCATCACCAGCCACATTTGCATATTACTCTGCTCCCACAGATTGTGAAAGTTAACAGAGCTACAAATAATAGTTTGCCATAAAGTACAAACGACTTGAACTCGGAACAGAGTATGAAGAGGAAGTTTGCAAAATATTATGTTCAGGATGTCCTTTGTAATAGGACCTACGAAAATTGATTCTTCCCTACCTTTTACTTCTTTGTTTGAGCCATCCTCTCTGCATGACCAACTTGACGAATTCTCACCTTTCTTCTCTGCATCCATGGCATATATACACTTGTTTGATCCATCCTCTTTGCATGAGCCAGTTTTAAGGGTAAGCCAATTGGTATAAAGTTCACTTGATCCAGAATTACCTTTCTTCTCTACATCCATCACTTTACCCTTGCCACATGTATCTTTCTTTGAGCCATCCTCTCTCCATGGCCCATTTCCAAGCGTGAGCCAGTCGGTATAAGGCTGCTTACTTATGCTTGAATTTCTCTGAAAAATATCCTCTTCTTTTTCTTCACTGATAATCCTATTCCAATTGATTCTCATTCTCTTAATGCCATGGATGAACCTTGAATTGTCAGATTCTCTCCTAGAAGCCATCATCTCTCTCTGAGGTGCCTGCAAGAAACCATTATGGTTAAATAGAATTAAAGATTGCATTATAAGGAACTTTTGAACTGTTTCTAAAAGTTTGGTCATGTGGAAATTCTGGATGGACCCAAATATTTTGGAGCCTTGCATTGTTTGTGTCAATTTTTTTTGCGAGCCCTCTATCATTTTCAACCAAAATTTGACTTTATGTTGAGAAATTGGGTTTGGACAACCTATATAGTTTTAATATGGTAACCTCCATTCACTACTAAGCACCTATCTTTATCCATCGTTTGGAGCATTTAGGGTTCCATTGTAAGCTATTGGTACAAAATTATGTATTTTGGGAAGGTACTTTTTAGATTTCTATTGATAAAATGAAGGTCTTCGAAATTACAAGTGGGCTTTACGGGGAAGAGGTTATGTTAAAGTGACAGGTCAGCATTTAGTTGTATTATACATATTATATTTAAATTTAAATTTGGATATGATAGTTTATTTAATTTATTTTTAATAGTTAAATATATATTTTTTTTTAACAATTTATTATTTGTTATAAAAAAATAATTTATGTCTAATGATAAGTTATTGCTACACAACTATGTGTTTTGGGAAGGTACTTTTTAAAACTTCAATTGTTAAGAAGCCGTCATCACTTGTGAGGTGCACGTAAATATATATTTTTAATTGATAAGTTATTGCATTATAAGGAAATTTGAGCTAAATTAAAAATTGCATTATAAGGAACTTTTGAGATATTTCCAAAAGTTCAATAATATGGAAATTCTAGACCCAACCAAACATTTTGGAGCCTTGCATTGTTCTCTGTAAATTTTTTTTGGAGCCCTCCATAATTTTCAACCAAAATTTGACTTTATGTAGAAAAATTGGCTTTGGACAATCTGTATAGTTTTAATATGGTAACCTCCATTCACTACTAAGCACCTATCTTCATCCATAATTTGGAGCATTTACGGTTCCATGGTAAGCTATTGCTACAAAACTATGTATTTTGGGAAGGTACTTTTTAAATTTCTATTGATAAAATGAAGGTCTTCGAGATTACAAGTTGGCTTTACAGGGAAAAGGTTATGTTAAAGTGACAGGTCAGCATTTAGTTATATTACACATATTAATTTTAGATTTAAATTTGGATATGATAGTTTATTTAATTTACTTTTAATATTTAAATATATATTTTTAATAAATTTAATTATTAAAATTTTAACAATTTATTATTTGTTGTAAAAAAATCAATTAATGTCTCATGATAAGTTATTGCTACACAACTATTTGTTTTGGTTAGGTACTTTTTAAAACTTCAATTGTTAAGATTGCATTATAAGGAACTTTTGAGCTATTTCCAAAAGTTCGGCAATATGGAAATTCTAGATGGAGCCAATTTTTTTTGGAGCCCTCCGTCATTTTTAACCAAAATTTGACTTTATGTTGAGAAATTAGCTTTGGACAATCTGTATAGTTTTAAAATGGTAACCTTCATTCACTATGACATGACTAAGTATTGGAGCATTTAGGGTTCCATGGTAAGTTACTGCTACAAAACCATGTGTATTGGGAAGGTATTTTTTAATGGGAAGAATTTTTTTTAATTTTTATTTATAAAACCAAGGTATTCGAGATTAAAAGTGGGCTTTATGGGGAAGAGGTTATGTTAAAGTGACAGCATTTAGTTGTTATCATTAAGAGGGGTAAACACTTTTGATCGGGAGCTATGAAGTCACAAACGGGGACTTGTCCCCAATATAAATTCTCAACAATTACACCCCATGATCAGCATTTAATTGTATTATTCATATTATATTTAAATTTAAATTTGGATATGATAGTTTATTTAATTTATTTTTAATATATAAATATATTTTTAATAAATTTAATAATTGAAATTTTAACAATTTTTTTTTTATTATTAAAATATTTTTAATTAATGTTCCATGGTAAGCTATTGTTACACAACTGTGTTTTGGGAAGGTACTTTTTTTAACTTCAATTGTTAAGATGAAGGTATGGAGATTACAAGTGGGCTTTATGGGGAAGAGGTTATGTTAAGTGATAGATCATGTTAGTTGTATTGTACATACTATATTTAGATTTGGATATGATAGATTAGTTGTTCTGTGTCAATTTTTTTGGAGTCTTCCATCATTTTCAACCAAAATTTGACTTTATGTTAAAAATTTGACTTTAGACAATCTGTATAGTTTTAATATGGTAACCTTCATTCGCTATCACATGACTAACCACAAGTATCTTCATCCATAGCTTGGAGCATTTAGGGTTCCATGGTAAGCTATTACTACAAACTATGTGTTTTGGGAAGGTTTTTTTTTTAATTTCTATTGATAAAATGAAGGTATTCTAGATTATAAGTGGGCTTTATAGGGAAGAGGCTATGTTAGAGTGACAGGTGAACATTTAGTTGTATTATACATATTATATTTTAATTTTAATTTGGATATATTATAGTTTTTTTTTTAATATTTAAATATATAAATATTTTTTTATAAATTTAATTATAAAATTTTAGCAATTAATTAATTATTATTAAAATATTTTTAATTATTGTCCTATGGTAAGCCATTATTACACAACTATGTGCTTTGGGAAGGTACCTTTTTAAACTTCAATTGTTAAGGTGAAAGTATGTAGATTACAAGTGGTCTTTATGGGGAAGAGGTTATGTTAAGTGACATATCATATTAGTATAATGCTAGCATTTAGTTGTATTATACATACTATATTTAGATTTGGATATGGTAGTTATTTAATGTAATTTTTAATATTTAAATATATAAACATATTTTTACCACAATCACAATGGTCCAACCGAGGCTGTTGCCTCAATTTAACCATCACACTCAGAACAACTAAAAAATTGGTATATTAAATCTAAAAAATATAATATATTTAATATAATGATTATACATAAATATATATTGTTTAATATAGGTAATAGTAAATAGTTCATATAATTGTCTATTCAACTTAATCTTTATTATGTTAAATTTTTATTGTTAATATTTATTTAAATTAAAAAAAATAGTATAACATAATGATGGTATTCTCAAAAGCAAATATGGACTAGAGTATCAATATTAAAAGTTATATATTTGTATTTTTTTTTTTAAAATATGTACTTGATTCTTATTGTTTTGAGAAATTTATTGTTAAATCTTTTTTCTACTCTTATATATTAACTTTTGAACTCTACTCAATTAAACTTCTTGGTGCTCTTATTTACTAACTTATGAGCTTTATTTAGTTAAATCAAACCTAAAGAATACAGTGTAATTGAATACAATAATTATAAATATTGTTAAAGGCTATGTTGAGCTTCAATATATACTAAAAAAAAATTAATCATAAATAGTTTATATATTCATAAAGACAAAAGTCATTATATAGATTGAAATGGTTGGGCTTCCCTTTGTGACTCTTCATGTCCCAAAGATTAATTTTTTTCTCTTGCTTTGATAATAATTGATATGTCATGAGTTGGGTTTAGAAGGTGCGATTGAGTATTTTGTACAAATTTTTGGGTTATGCATCTTGTGCACAAACACTCATAGGCATAAATTTGGAATGAACTTAGTCATATGAAGATGTGTGGTGTGATCCTTAGTATTGTGTGAATGGCACATGATGCAAAACAAATCACATGAGTTTTATAATATATTTTGAGGTGCATAACATAGTTCCAAATGTTGCACAAGTTGTACATGAAACAAGGAATTGCACACAAGGATGAGATTGCTCCTAGCTTTTCATAGGTGACACATGATGTAGAGAGTTATGCACATTAGTGTTACATGATTCCTTGTGTTATGTGCATGAAAAAAAGCGTAAAGAGAAACATGTACAGTGCACACTATTGTGAAAAGTATTGAGGTTGGTGCATGATATAGGAGCATTTAGGGTGTAAGTGCAATATTGCATCACCCAAAAGTATTTTCTTTCATGTTTATTTTATTTTCAAGTTTTTAAATATTAAGAATTAAATTGACACTTGCAATTTATCAACAATAATTTGGCTAAAAATCCCTCAAGATGGTGAGGTTGTCTTATTAAAATTGAAAAACATATGTATAGAAAACACAAGCACAATTAGAAAAACACATTATATGAACTACATGCAATAAATTTTGTTGGTAGGATTTTAGGAGTTTGTAGAAATGAAAAATAAAATTGCTCAAAAAGAAAAGAGTGTGCACTAGATTAAATAGCATTCAAAATTTAATCAATTTAGCACAATAAAATAAAAGGTTTTTAATGATGACTACTCAACATTTCCAATATTCGCACAAGAAAGAGTTTCAAAAAAAAATCATATCCACATAAGCAAGATGCAAGGCAAGACCATCTTAGACACAAAATTTTGATTAAAGTCCTATATTTATTCTCTAAAATGAAGTATAAAGTCTCTCTACTCTTTCGTTGTACAAGAATTTTATTAAAAAAAGACCAAAAAAATTCCTACACAATTTCTTCTTATAAGAATATATATGAGTTAAACTTATTGTTCCCCCTATTAACCATTTAACATCATCTCTTAGGATTTTCAAAAGATTCTAGGATAAAATATAATTATTTTCCTAAATGATTTCATTGAAAATTTTAGAAAATAACATAAAATAAAATTGATGAGTACTTCTTTGAGAATGGGTTCCATTGATAATATTTCTTGCAACATTCTTGAGTTATTGATTCTCTCACAATTCATTGATTTAGAACTTAATTGTTTTCTTATGATAATTCAAGTACAATATTTTATTGTGTCTTGCATCAAAGGTCTTATTATCTTAATCATTTTAGCAAAGCACAAGGAGAGAGTACTTTGAATCATGAGAATTTGCAAAGACATGTACACAATCAAATACTTTTATCTTTATAACTTGATTAGAAGACTACAATGCCTTCACATTTATATTTGTTTATATCATATGATGTTTATCAGAATACGATAGAATGTACAATATGTTCAAAAAAGTATTTTTCCTTCTTTTGATTAATAGGTTGTTGGATCTGATAAGATGGTTGTGACAAATTTAAAACCCTCAATAATAATATGAAGACAATATAATAGACAAATAACATTTTACCCCTTTTCTATGTCGAAAAATCCACTAAATTGATCAGGTCATTAACAAATTATTCAATCATTTATTTTATAGCAATTCATTATCAAAGACTAATTTCATTATGTTTGTTACCTTTGGTGGAACAATGTGATGAGAAGGGTAGAATGAATAACTTGATATGTGGCAAATGAATCACCAATGACCAAACTCTCCCTAGCTTCCCATTTTGAGAATGTGATACAACCATCACATTTCCAATTAATCATTTACTTGCATAGTTTATAGGTGTACATTGTTGAAGCATTTTATCAAATAATTATCGTAGGTTGCCTCTGCCTTCCTTTCCTTAAGGGAAAAATGTTGATAAAGATTGCAGAGTTTGGTTTTACAGCCATCAATTGCATTTGCTTGAAACTTCTTATATCCTTTCAACAGATCTGTTATGGTTATATTGCATTCATCTCTTTTAATAAGACTAAATAAATTTGTTGCATTTTGTGAGATACTTTATGCACTCTATCAATACTTTCACATTCTGCATATACCTCTGTAACTATACTTATAGTTTCAACATCTAAAAAAATTCACTTCAGATGCTAGTAAAGGTTGTGAAGACATTTTTATTTGGCTGCTAATGATTCCACTCTAGCTTTATAAAGCCTTTTCAGTAGGTCCAAGTGTGTATATCTAGGTTGCATGAGACTCGATCATTTTCTCTAAATACTTCATATGTCGTGTCTATATTTCCACATTCTTCATAGATATTAACAAAAATTAACATTAACTCAACTTGAAATAACTATATTTTTTAACAAAATATAAAAAAAAAACTTCCAACATTTTCCATAAGCTTGCTTTGATATTATGTTAGGATTAGAAAGCAAATAACATAAAAGAAGCATAAAATAACATAAAGATTCTTTTACTCTTACAACCAGCTTTATTTGTCTTTGAGGTGGTGTTTGTAAAAGGTTAGAACCCTTCAATCACTTTTACCATAATAAATAAAAAATAAAAGAAATATGATTCTTTATGTAAAAATTTAAGGTTTACATTTTTAGATTTTGTTTTTGTTTTTATTATGTAAACTTTAGAGGGGTTGTTTGGAAATTAAATTTTACATTTAATAAATTAGCTATTAGGTTAGTGTTTAGTAATAAATAAATTAATAGTTAGTTCTTGGGAAGTTTATTCCCGTAAGGGAATTTAGATGATTATTCACGGGAATGTAATACTTTTTAAGCATTTGCGATGAACAATGTAAATATCCCAAATAAATATAATATTTAACTACTGTTGTTTTTATTGTTGTTCAACAATGATATAATATGAACAATTTGCTCAACACTCTAACATTGGTTTCAGAGCGCTTGCATATTCTATGCCTGTAAAATGTAGCTATTTTGGCATCTATAGAGAAGGAATGAATATTAGCGTAGAGGAGGAGGGAACTTGCATTTCTAGAAGAAGGTTATTTGCAATGGAAACATATAAATTGGGCATGCGATCAAAGGTATAATGGATGATTATATATGAAAATTTATAAGAAACTAGAACTCCTATAAGGTATAGTTTTATTTTTTCAAAAATAATAAGTTGCAACATGAGATTTAGTTTTAGTCCTTTTGATTCCACATTTTTCAATTTAAAGAACTAAGGAGCATTTTACTAGGCATGTGGAGAAAATGTTTGGTGAATATTGTTAATGCAGAAATCTCTCATTCTAACCTCTGATGAGTGGCAGCATGGAAACAAGCAAACCTAATTTATTGGCATTTGCATTCAACCATTTTTTTAAAATGTGTTGTGCAAAAGGCGTTGAAATTAACATCATTATTTTTATCATTTGAACATTTCCACACATTATGTTTGTGTTCTTGATGGCATCTATTATATTCTTGATTGAAACTTTGAAAATCGCATGCTTGTAATATTGAAGAATTTAATGCTACTTCTGGAACTTAAGATCTAAAGGGGTCATATTGGAGGTTAAAGGAAATGGAGGCAGGAAGAAATCTCTCATCCCTAGTTAGCTTCTCACTCATGGATGATATCTTGCATGGGAAGCATTTTTTTCATCTCTAATCCTTTCAGGAGCAAGATGGAGCATGCAGTGATTTGTTGGTTTGTGGATAATTGAATCCACAAACTTTGTGATTTGTTGTTGGTTTGTGGATAGTTGAATCCACAAACCATTTATGGATAATTGATTGTGTCTCAATCCATAGTTTTGTAGGTGTGTATTTGTGGATAATTGAGTAAGTCTCGGTCTAAAAATGGAGGAGTGTTACTGTGGGTAATGGAGTGAGTCTCGAATCATAGGTGGTTGGTGATTTTCTTTTGAATAATGGAGTGTGTCTCGATTCACAAGGAAGCATTAGGCGATCATAACATTTATCCAAACATGAGGAGTTTGGATTAATGTTGATGCAACGTTGGTAATCGAACATTTACCCAAACATGAGGATTTTGGGTTGATTCTCAAGACATTTTCCTAGACAAAGGAGTTTGAGTTGATGTTGATGCAAGGTTGGCTAATCAAATCATTTTCCTAGACCAAGAATTTTAGGTTGATGCTGATACAAAATTTTGGTCTTTCGTTTTTGTAATGTAAACTTTAAGGGGGGATATGTAAGAACTTAAGGTTTACATTTTTAAATTTTGTTTTTTTTATTATGTAAACTTTAAGGGGGGATTGTTAGGAAATTAAAGTTTACATTTAATAAATTGGCTATTAGGTTAGTTTTTAGTAATAAATAAATTAATAGTTAGTTTTTGGGAAGTTATTCCCGTAAGGGATTTAGGTGGTTATTCACGGGAATGCAATGCTTTTTAAGAATTTTCAATGAACATTGTAAATATCCCAAAGAAATATAATATTTTTCTACTGTTGTTTATATTGTTGTTCAACAATGATATAATCTAAACAATTTTCTCAACACTCCAACATTGGTATCAAAGCGCTTGCATATTATGTGCCTGTGAAATGTAGCTATTTTGGCATCTACTGAGAAGGAATGAATATTAGCATAGAGGAGGAGGGAACTTGCATTTCTTGAAGATGGTTATTTGCAATGGAAACGTATAAATTGGGCATGAAATCAAAGGTATAATGGATGATTATATATGAAAATTTGTAAGAAACTAAAACTCCTATAAGGTACAGTTTTATTTTTTCAAAAATAATAAGTTGCAACGTGAGATCATTTTTAGTCCTTTTGATTCCACATTTTTCAATTTAAAGAACTGAGGAGCATTTTACTAGGCATGTGGAGAAAATTTTTGGTGAAAATTGCTAATGCAGAAATCTCTCATTCTAACCTCCGGTGAGTGGCAGCATGGAAACAGGAAAACCTAATTTATTGGCATTTGCATTCAACCATTTTTTTAAAATGTGTTATGCAAAAGGTGTTGAAATTAACACCATTATTTTTTATCATTTGAAAATATCCACACATTATGTTTGTGTTCTTGATGGCATCCATACTATTCTTGATAGAAACTTTGAAAATCACATGCTTGTAATATTGAAGAATCTAATGCTACTTCTGGAACTTAAGATCTAAAGGGGTCATATTGGAGGCTGGAGAAAATGGAGGAAAGAAGACATCTATCATCTCGAGTTAGCTTCTCACTCAGGGATGATATATTGCATGGGAAGCATTTGTTTAATCTCTAATCCTTTCAGGAGCAAGATGGGGCATGTAGTGATTTGTTGGTCTGTGGATAATTGAATCCACAAACTTTGTGAGTTGTTGGTCTGTGGATAGTTGAATCCACAAACCATTTATGGATAATTAAGTGTGTCTTGATCTTTAGTTTTGCAGGTGTGTATTTGTGGATAATTGAGTAAGTCTCGATCTACAAATGGAGGAGTGTTACTGTGGGTAATGGAGTGAATCTCAATTCATAGTTGGTTGGTGATTTTCTTGTGAATAATGGAGTGTGTCTCAATTCACAGGGAAACGTTGGGAAATCAGAACATTTATCCAGACATGAGGAGTTTGGATTGATGATGTAGCATTGGTAATTGAACATTTAACCAGACATGAGGATTTTGGGTTGATGCTCAAGACATTTTCCTAGACAAAGGATTTTGGGCTGATGTTGATGCAAGGTTGGCTAATCTGATCATTTTCTGAGACCAAGAAGTTTAGGTTGATGCTGATACAAAATTTTGGTCTTTATTTTTTGTAATGTAAACCTTAATGGGGGATATGTAAGAACTTAAGGTTTACATTTTTATTTTATTTTTGTTTTTATTACGTAAACTTTAAGGGGGGGTTGTTAGGAAATTAAAGTTTACATTTAATAAATTGGCTATTAGGTTAGTTTTTAGTAATAAATAAATTAATAGTTAGTTTTTGGGAAGTTATTCCCGTAAGGGATTTAGGTGGTTATTCACGGGAATGCAATGCTTTTTAAGAATTTTTGATGAACATTGTAAGTATCCCAAAGAAACATAATATTTTTCTATTGTTGTTTATATTGTTGTTCAACAATGATATAATCTAAACAATTTTCTCAACACTCCAACATTGGTATCAAAGTGCTTGCATATTATGTGCCTGTGAAATGTAGCTATTTTGGCATCTACTGAGAAGGAATGAATATTAGCATAGAGGAGGGAACTTGCATTTCTTGAATATGGTTATTTGCAATGGAAACGTATAAATTGGGTATGAAATCAAAGGTATAATGGATGATTATATATGAAAATTTGTAAGAAACTAAAACTCCTATAAGGTACAGTTTTATTTTTTCAAAAATAATAAGTTGCAGCGTGAGATTCATTTTTAGTCCTTTTGATTCCACATTTTTCAATTTAAAGAACTGAGGAGCATTTTACTAGGCATGTGGAGAAAATGTTTGGTGAAAATTGCTAATGTAGAAATCTCTCATTCTAACCTCCGGTGAGTGGCAGCATGGAAACAGGCAAACCTAATTTATTGGCATTTGCATTCAACCATTTTTTTTAAATGTGTTGTGCAAAAGGTGTTGAAATTAACATCATTATTTTTATCATTTGAACATTTCCACACATTATGTTTGTGTTCTTGATGGCATCCATTCTATTCTTGATTGAAAATTTGAAAATCACATGCTTGTAATATTGAAGAATCTAATGCTACTTCTGGAACTTAAGATCTAAAGGGGTCATATTGGAGGCTAGAGGAAATGGAGGCAGGAAGACATCTTTCATCCCGAGTTAGCTTCTCACTCATGGATGATATCTTGCATGGGAAGCATTTTTTTCATCTCTAATCCTTTCAGGAGCAAGATGGAGCATGCAGTGATTTGTTGGTTTGTGGATAATTGAATCCACAAACTTTGTGATTTGTTGTTGGTTTGTGGATAGTTGAATCCACAAACCATTTATGGATAATTGAGTGTGTCTCAATCCATAGTTTTGTAGGTGTGTATTTGTGGATAATTGAGTAAGTCTCGGTCTACAAATGGAGGAGTGTTACTATGGGTAATGGAGTGAGTCTCAATTCACAATTGGTTAGTGATTTTCTTGTGAATAATGGAGTGTGTCTCAATTCACAGGGAAACATTGGGCAATCAGAACATTTATCTAGACATGAGGAGTTTGGATTGATGTTGATGTAGCGTTGGTAATTGAACATTTACCTAGACATGAGGATTTTGGGTTGATGCTCAAGACATTTTCCTAGACAAAGGAATTTGGGCTGATGTTGATGCAAGGTTGGCTAATCAAATCATTTTGCTAGACCAAGAAGTTTAGGTTGATGCTAATACAAAATTTTGGTCTTTATTTTTTGTAATGTAAACCTTAAGGGGGGATATGTAAGAACTTAAGGTTTACATTTTTATTTTTTTGCTTTTATTATGTAAACTTTAAGGGGGGGTTGTTAGGAAATTAAAGTTTACATTTAATAAATTGGCTATTAGGTTAGTTGTTAGTAATAAATAAATTAATAGTTAGTTCTTGGGAAGTTATTATCGTAAGGGAATTTAGGTGGTTATTCACGGGAATGTAATCCACGAGAATGCAATGCTTTTTTAAGCATTTGTAATGAACATTGTAAATATCCCAAAGAAATATAATATTTTTCTATTGTTGTTTTTATTGTTGTTCAACAATGATATAATCTGAACAATCTGCTCAACACTCTAACATCTTTATTCTGCAGAGGTTAATAAATTCTATTACAATTTGAAGTAAAATATAGTTTCTAATATAACCATAAATTAATATTTTGAATCCTAGACTCTTTTAGGCCCCTTTATTGATGGAGCAGGAGATATATTTCATTGGTTTAGGAAACAATTAAAATAAAATACGACAAAGAACAATGTAAATGCAATCAACGGACCCTAAAAGCTAAGAAGAATGCCTACAGTAGAATACCATATATCAGGAAGTCTATGAATAGGGAAAAAAGCTTAGTGGCATGGATAGACAATTTCTAACATTGAACATAGGAAAACTTCTAGCCATATATTCAGCTCCCCACTATCTATATCTATACAAATTGTATTGCTGACATAGCCCTCAATTTCCTGAATGACCCAAATATAATCCCCCCCAACACAAATCACTCTAGGAGGAAAATGATTGGGTGATACAATTGCTTCATATTTAGATCTCCACCGCAAGCCAAGCTCATCAAACTCATAAAAAAATAAAATTATGTGTATATGGTAGGAGTTCCATTGGTTTACTTTTACAAACCATTACCATTCTTCCTTTATATATAACAATTCCCAAGGTTTGGTGCCTTACACCTTGCATCCCCAAAATATAAGAAAACCTGCTATTGCTATCTCTATTCAAATCACAGGTGACCACATCTACCCCATTTTCATAAAAGCAGTAGATTTTTTGCTTCTACACTAAAATGTAGGGAAAAAGACTAATTGTCTTACTTCCAAACACTCTTCATCCCAAGTCAATGTCTCTAATTTCTCACCCCTATTCTGCAGATCTATAAATCAAAACAAAATATTTGTTTCTTCTGAGAAGATAAATATTTTGAATTACAACAATTACCTGATCAGTCTTTTCCTTTGAATCAAAATTGAGGTGCACAGGAACATCATCATGATATCTTTTCATGTAATGTGAAATCCTACTTTTTCTAGTCACTCTTGCATCTTCAAGACAATGGACTGCATAGTCATTAGATTGATCACTCGAAGGATTCCATTTCTCTTACAGTTGTAAACCAAGAGGCCCCCATCTCTAGCTCTGAGAAATCATTGTGAGTTACCGCATCTCCACTCATCATTAAATATCTTCTTAAACCTTAGCCTTCTACTAACATCAAAGAGTGCAAGTCCATTAGAAGACTCACTTGTTTTTATCCCCAAAAGATAAATCAAAAGTGGTTTTTTATCAACATTTTGGTAGGTGTCGAGGAGACTTCGTTATAGGTATGGTTTAAAACTAGCAGTGTTCTATCCAATGGGGGTTTGATCTAAGGGGATTTGATCAAACCCTCTTTAATTAGAATCCTTTAAATGGAACCTTTCAATGCTTAAATCATTATATTTTCTAAAAATATGTGATTTCAATAAAAATCAGGATGTCCCAAAAAGTGTAAACCACTATTGTGGGATCACCCTCCAACAAGGAATTATGTCACCTCATCAAGAGAAGAGTACATGGTGAGTAACTTTGAGAATGATATTGTACTCTATACCACACTAAGACAATGGTTGATTGCCTTAAAGGCTTCTAATTAAACAAGGTTCATAGTGGGGATCATGAATAGTAGACTCGTTCAAGGATGGCCAAGTTGAGGGGGGGTCTCCCCTCTCCTTCTCACCTATACAAGTCTCAATGGACCGAGGGTCTTGAGGCTTGGCTTAGAGGATGCTAATTACACCTTGAGGTACAACTTTCATTCTCCCCCTTTATATACCCCATCGGTAAATATGGTTGAGGTCATCCTTAGGGTGATGAAATCCCTAAGTAGGCCTCCTACTATAAGAAAATTTATATATGATGTTTCTAATTCCCAAGATCATTCTTAAGAGTCACAAGGGAAGGGCATACATATACAATCAAATCCTTGGGTAAATAAAAAAAATGTAAATCCTAGGGTATTTATTATCTCCAAGTTTGTACTAGGCACGAGGAGAGATCATACATACCTAAGGACTTACCAGACACAAAAAAACAATGTTGGAGTAATTAGGATAATCACTTAATCATTAATTAATGATTAATTATTAAGTCCTTTATTACTTTAATTACTTAAGCTAAACTTAGGAGTGATTTTTTATTATTAGATTGGGCTAATTATAGGTCTAGCTATCTCATTGCATGATTTTAAGACAGTTGTCACAATCTAATGCAATCCTCATCTGAGGTTTGCTTTATTATGCTTTTATAAGCATGCACATTCATTGTAAACATCTAATTCATATTTATTTATTCAATACAGAAGGCATATCAAATTTTTTTTTGGATTCAATCTTTTCTATCTTGGTTGAATAGAATAATCATTGCTTTATTCTCTCATGCGTGATAGGCATTTTGGTTGTAGAGGATCACTAGGAGTTGTGGGGTTCACTATCAACTCCAACATGGTATCAGAGCACTAGATCTGTGACTTGCTATCTAAATTTTGAGAGATCTATCCTTGAGGGAAATTTTGACTCATCCTAAGACAAAATGAGCATCACTATTGAGTCCAGAATAGCCAAAAATATAAAGAACTCCTATCTTTTTGTTGAATTTAGAAAAGTTGAAATTTTGGCAAAAAATTTTAAGGGCACACAGATCCATACAAATCTATATAGATCTGGGCCCAAATTTTCCATTAATACTTCTTGATCCTCATACACAAAAGGTACAACAATTCTTTTCTTCTGGTTAGTTAATCATTTTTTCCATAAAATAAAAAAATCATAAATTTTGTTTTTCAAAAAAAAAAAAAATTAAATTAATATATATAGGTCGTAGGGTACAGATGTACCCTGTGACCCCATCAAATCAGGCTAACCAATGATGAACCCCTTGTCTAGTCGATGGCAACCTTTTAAAACTAGTCGCACACTTCATTCCCCATGGCCAGCAAACAAATCCATTGGTGGCTCATAAAAATTTGGTATCAACAACAATTCCAACGACTTGAATAGAAAACCAGTGAATGAATATTCCTACAATGATTCTTGCCGAAGATTTTGAATATTTTGGCAACATAAAATTTTCATGCAATTGGAATTTTTTCCTGGCAATTGACATTTTTCACCACCAAAGGGAATATTCCATCAATCACAAGCATATTTTGTTGACATCATTTGTTGACACATCATTTTGTCGGTTGCTGTCATCTGTACGGATAGGTTCTCAAGCCCCCTCCTAGCCCTTCATTTTCCCTAAAGGAGTAATTTTTTTTCTTTTTGGCATAACTTAGGCATACGATGTCAAAATCAGGCAAACAAGATATCATTGAAAAGATAGTTTTGAGCACTTTCTAGTGGTGTAGGTATTACAATTAGATTTTTCTGCTAGTTACAATTATTCTCAATATCCTCATTTTACACTTTTGAACTCATAAATTTTCACCAGAATCTTCAATTTTTTTTATTCTAGTGACGTTGGAAAGGTATTTCAAAGCTCTTCAGATACATTTATACACTTTTTCCATAATCTTCCCCAAGTACGTTTTATTCATTTTTTTTTGTTTTCACATTTCTTTCAATTGCTTGGACATCTTGGCACTTGAATCATATTATATCTTAATCAAGCGTTTGTCATTGGCACATGAGCTACTTCTTTATGGGGGGATTAATATCCTCATTTTCTCTCTTCTATTGGGGGACATATATTGTACTTGTGTGATAGAAGCAATCCTTGGGGGCTCACTTTGAGTCCTCCTTTTATCCTTCTTTCACTACTGCAGCTTTTTCTTTTTCTCTTTTGGAGAGGAGTTTTTCCCATGTGATTTTCTCATTTTCTCTGGTTATGAGAGATTCATTTATTTTTACATGGTTACCTCATTAGTTCTTGTATTCATGACCTATCCATGCATCTATCACATTCTTCATCAGGATTTTCAGCTTCTCCCTAAGTTGATCTTAAGGGGGGTGTTGGATTAATTAGGATAGTCAATAATTAATTAATCATTAATTAATTATTAAGTCCCTTATTACTTTAATTACTTAGGAGTGATTTTTTATTATTAGATTGGGCTAATTATAGGTCTAGTTATCTCATTGAATAAGATTAAGACACTTATCACAATCTAATGCAATCCCCATCTAGTGTTTTCTTTATCATGCATTTATTAGCATGCACATTCATTGTAAACATCTAATTCACAGTTATTCATTCAATACAAAAGGAATATCAGATGCTTTTATGCATGCAATCTTTTCTCTCTTGGTTTCATAACATAACCATTGCTTTGTTTTATTGTGCGTGATAGGAATTTTGGTTAAAAAGGATCGTTGGGAGTTGTGGGGTTCACTATCAACTCCAACAAACAATGTTCATTCACTTTATAAATTAAAGTGTTCCAAATTTATGAAAATCAAGCATAAAATCCCTACAACAGATAATGTTAGTAGTTTAGGGTTTGGTCTTCAATTCCAATGAATGCCACAAGTTGCTCAACAAACATATTAGTAACCCTAAAATCTAATAAACAATTCCATCAAAGTAATTGAAAAAAGATAAAAAGTAGATTATACCTTCTCTATCAAATGTGCAATTCTAAGCAATAGATACACCAGGTAGAGACATAGATGCACTCTTATCTTCTACACAAATGCACCACATAGAGCCTCAATTGCGCTTCACAGAGCTTCAATTGCACAACTCTGCATAAAACACCAAAAATGTAGAAACAAAGCCAAAAACCTAATATGAAGGGTTAATTCATCAGTCTAGCATTAGAAAATATCAAAAGTAGGGTTATTAGTCAAGTATTTAACACATAGATATTTGAAAAATATAGAAAATCACACAAAAAATTGCACCTATCTAATCTATAGATGCACCATTATGAGACACATTTGTGCCATTATGTGAAGAAAATGTGCCCCACTATGTCATAGTTGCACTTAGATTTTAGTCATTTGCATCGTTTTAAAAATTATTGCATCGAACGAGCTTGTTACTTCAAAAATCACAAAAAACTTATGAAAATGGGTTATATCAAGGACAAAGTTGTCTCGTCGGGCATACCAAAATGTATGACCTACAAATTCAACTATGAAATTGAAGGAATAAAGCAATAATCAACAAGCATTCACAATCAAAATATCATAATCAATGAATCAAATAGAACAAACTAATTCAAACAAAATGAAAACCTTGCACACATTGAAACACATAATTCACTCTAGCATAGCTTCATTGTTCTCCTCTATTTCACCTCAAGATAACTTATGCTAGATTTCTATAAGTAGTAATTAGACCAATATCTCAAGATAATTTTATTCTCAAAAACCCACTCAATAAAACTAAAGAATTAAAAGTGGGTTTACTATCAAATACAAGGTAAAGGGAATTCCAAACAGTAACATTTGAATTTTCATACCCTTACAATCTTGACATTATGTTTTGGATCACTCTAATGTTTGTAGCCCTTAGCATGTTTTAGGCTCATTTGGACCATGCCTTGGCATTTTCCCACCCTTGGTACCAAATTGTATTTATTCTTTTATTTTTCCTTAGTTCTTTTGTGTAAAAAAATATCTTTTATGTATGTGAATAATGTTTACCTAGTGTTTCAAGCTTTCAAAAGCATTTAGTTCTTGAAAACTATCATGGAATATGGAGTTTCATGTGACATACTAGCACCCTCTAAATTTTTTTATGATGTAATAATATTTTTTTGTGTATTTTTTGATTTTTCCTTCAACCAATAGGCTTTGTAATTGACCATGAGGTCAAATCCTAATAGATAATTTGAGTCCTTTGCCTATTTATCTTTCACCCATTCTCATTTTTTAGAAGGATCTTTGAATGTTACACAAAATCTCTTAATATTTAAATCCCTCTCTTGCAAGTAATAGATTTTGAATATCTCATGTGATCTACTTAACATCCCTTGATGTTCTTGCATCCTTGAGGACATCTTTCTTATGTTTTATTTGTAAGATTTCCATCTCCCTTCTTGGTGTGAGGTGATTGTGTTATAGTATTACTCTTTCTTTCTATTTTATATATGTATTTATGAATCCATTTGTATGAATTTGGTACTTGTTCGGCTTTCATTTATATTTGACAAAATATACACACTAGTTTACTACTCCTGGGTGATCCTACAATAGTGCGCATCTTTTGGCCAAAGTAGGACATTGAAATCAACATTTTCACTTTTTGACATCTATAGCAACTAAACCATTAAGGATTTGAAGATGACATGAACTAATTATTTTGAGATTTTATTTGTAGGTTACATATATATATATATATAAATATTTTGTGAGTTTTTTACATTTAACCTATTTTTTATAATTAACATTATTTTTAAAAAGTGACATTTATTCGGTATAGCATAGCTTTATTTGTATGAAGTATAAAATTATACATTTTTAAGCGTAGATTTGTAACACAAATATCTAGAGCATGGATATTTTTTCAATATTTTTTGTTTCATAATTTAATTTTTATCTTTTTAAATTGAGATTAGCTATAATTCAGACATAGGTTAATTCAATATCACATAAAAAAATTTGTATTCATTTGAATTAACTTCTTTTTTTGTTGAAATAAGAACATAAATACCTAGAGGACAATTATTTTTCAAAAAAAAAATCTATTTTACTAGTTTTTAATGTGTGTGGAACATAGATCTTCACAATTGTTGAAAAACCTATCTTCACTAGAAAATATAATAAATATAATAATCAATTTAAATATGTTCAATATTATACTCATTGGAAAGCTTACTTTGAGTGTTACAAACTTGCAAAATATGTTATTTGGTTGATTCCATTTGAAGGTTAAACTTGAGGTTTGAAGGTGAAATTTCTAAGAAAAATCTCAAACATGAAAGGGAAGAGGTCATCTAAGTACCTTTGTTCAAAGCATCTTCGAATGAAGGATTTTACCTTCATTTAAAGGTATGAATTATTTTTTAACAATGACAAGGCACCTTCAAATGAAGGTTTGTTCGAAGGTGGCCCTTGGTTTGAAGGTGTTGAGTGCACCACCTTCATTTGAAGAAAAATCTTTGAATAAAGGTGTTTTGAACTTTTGAGTGCCCAACACCTTAAAAAATGTGATGTTCCACAAGAGAGACTCACTACTATGGATTCACCCTCCTTTAGACCTAGGGATAATATTTATAACATTTTATTTATTTCTCTTGTTCTATATACTCCTGGGCTAAGAGCATACACATTTTCTATTGTCTCTCTACCATTGGTTTCCTATGGAGGTTGAAAGACCAAAATAGGGGGTTGACCATTTGAGGTAATCTTCGAAGTAGCCCCAAAATTTCCTCCTCTTAGTTGCAGGTTTATTGAATATCACAATTTCATGGAGGCTTAGTTTCATTTCTCCCATCTTTATTATTTTATTTTTCTATTAATATAGCATAGCTTTAGAATTATGATAATTTCTATTATATTTTGGAGTATTGTTGTGCTAATGTTTTATCCTCTATATGTAGGAAAACTAGATTTTTATATGGTTACATTTTGCATAAATTTTAGATGATAGCATATGAGGAGGACTATATTGCATTGCATAAAATTCCATACATAATGGTTGTGTCCTAGCTAGTAAGCTTCATCTTTTGGTTCCAAGTCCATTTCTTCATTTCAATTATAGTTCCAAACTTATTTTGTTCATTTTATATTTACATTTTTGTAAATCAACATTTCACAACCCAACTCTTGTTCTCTTCCATTTAGTTTGAGTAAGAAGTGAAATTTTATCTATATAACATTTGATTTAGCTTTATGGTTTTAGTAGTAGAGTTATATTTTATCAATATATTAAAAAACCCTTATATAGCAATTAGTGTAAAAAATTAAAAAAATTGGAGAAAAAAACCAAACAAAAACATTTTTTCTCCATTATATAAACTTGATTATTTTCTTAAAGCGAGGTTTAGGTTTTGCTTTCACTCCCTCTTCTATTCCCAAGGTGGAATTTTTATCACTATTGAAAGTCTTATCCATTCTCTCCCTGAACCTATAGCTGATGTTATTAGACAAGACTGTGCAATGGCCCTTAGACATGCAAAAACCCAAGCAAAATATTCCCAAAGACAAGATTTTAGCTTTTTAAAATCTCACAAGAAATAATGGCATTGTCATTATTAAAGTTGATAAGGGGAATGTCATTGTAATCCTTAACAAACTAGATTGCATTTCCAAAATGCTTGACCAAATCTCTAATAGTGGGAACTACAAAGTACTCCCTCGCAAACCCATATCGAAGATTATAAAGCATGTCAATTCTTCCATTGCGCATTCCTCCTTTAATGATCTAACCAAGAAGCACCTCATCCCTCACAAGGTTATCACCCCTCATATTTATGGAGCCCCTAAAATCCACAAATTTGGTATCCCTCTTAGACCAATTTTTGACACCACTCATTCCCCCACCTACAAACTAGTTGCCCATCTTGCTAACTTAATCTCTCCACTAGTAGGAAAATCCAATTCCTTCATTAAAGATTCCTTAGACTTTTTGAATTTTATTCAAGTCAAAAATATTGAGAAAAATGACATCCTAGTTAGTTTTGGTGTCGTGTCCTTGTTCACCAAGGTGTCAATACACGACTCAGTGGAACTAATCTAATGCAAAACCAATGACGAAATTGCATCTCTTGTTGAGCTTTGCTTATGTTCCACCTTCTTCACCTTTCAAGGTGTAGTTTATGGGCAATCTCATGGAGTGGCAATGGGATCACCTTTATCCCTTGTTGTTGCTAACCTTTACATGGAACATTTTGAGGAGCTTTCTCTCAACTCCTTCCCCATCAAACTCAAGTGGTGGAAATGTTATGTTGATGACACCAATATATGCTCGTTGCATGGCCTTGCATAGCTAGACCTCTTTCTCTCCCATTTAAATAATATTGTCTTGTACATCCAATTCACTAAAGATGTTGAATCTAATAATCAAATCCCCTTTCTTGATATCCTCATCATCAAAAACGATGATGGCTCCCTTATGCATAGTGTTTATAGAAAGTCTATGCACAATGACCTATACCTTCATGCATCTTCTCACCAGCACCATTCTCATAAAGCCAGTGTCCTTAAAATACTAACAACCCAAGATTTTTGCATCTGTGACAAGGAGCGCATTAACCAAGAGATCTCATACCTCTACCATGTCTTCATGCTAAATGGTTATAGTCACAAATTCATTTGTAAAACTTTCAAACGTGCCAAAAACCTTTCCCATCCTAAACCCAAACCTAAGGTGTTAGAAACCTCCTCCTTTCCCACCCCACCTTATGTTGAGGGCATTTCTAACAAGATCTCCAAATTCCTCTATTAAAAGGGAGTCCTTTGTGCCTTCAAACTTGTCTCCACCACTAGACAATGTATCTCTTTGACCAAAGATCCTATGACATCCACTCTACATTCAGGCATTTACAAGGTCACTTGCTCTTGTGGGTTACCATACATTGGAGAAATGAGTCGCTCCATCATGACCAAGATCAAGGAGCATAGTGTTGATATTAAGCATGACCGTATCTTTAAATCGGTTCTAGTTGAACACTCCTCCCACACCAAACATCATATTTTTCTTGAGGATACCCAAGTCTTGGCTAAAAAAGATAATTTCTTCAAGAGGAAACTTCTTGAAGCCATCCTTATCAAAGGCCACCTCACTAATCTCAATCATGATGAAGGATGACATTTTAGCCCATCTTGGCACCCCTTATTGACTCCCTCCCAAATGCATTCCCATCCCTCATTATCTATCTCTTCCCCCCTTTCCTCCCTTCCCTCTTTCCCTCTAACCCCCTATTCTTACATTTAATTGTTTGATTTTATATATTTGTTACCATCAATACAATTTTTATGATATATTTTTTGTTCCTCTTATTTATTCCAACTTATATAGTTTAACTATAATATTTTAATCTCTAATTTTGTGCCTAATTTTGTCACCTTATGTTAATGATCTAACCATGATAATTTATTTTGCCTCATTATATCTATTATTATATATATTAACAAAAATATTAACAATATAATATATTTATTTCATTTAGTTTTCTTATATTGGTTCTCTTAATTTCTTAGTTTAGTTTAATATTCTAGTCATTATATTAGCTATAATTAATTTATGAGTTATAATTAAACTAAAGGCTAGCTTCGCTGACCTTTCTCTTATAGTTATTTGCTTTGGTATTCCTATAACTAAGTTATAATTAATTTATGATTTATGATATTATTTAATTTGTTCCTCTTATTTATTATAATCTATAGTTAGTATTTTCTCTAATATTAATTTCATTTATTCTTGATAGAGCTATTTTTACATTTTGTCTTCATTTATCTTGTGGTTCTTTGACTCTTAATTAATTTTTTAAACTTGGTCAGTAGTTTTTGTGCTCATGATTTTGTTTATTTTAAATTCTTGTGTGTGTAATACATTCTTTTTAATTACATTTATTTCTTAGCCTTCTTCTGACTTTTTCAAATCTCCTTTGGTTTTTATTTGGTCTTTTTATGATATTTTAAAGCTATGTCTTCTTAATCCATTGATCTTTAATCCCTTTCTAATAGAGACATAATTAATCTATCAACATATTTTAATAACTAATTACTCTTTAGTATTCTTTTTCATTTTTAATTTGGTTTTATATTAAGTTATTATATCTTTGGGATTAGTCTCTTTTGATTGGTTGAGTTCTTATCATTTTTTAGCTCAGTTTCTTTTATTTTCTTAGTATTTTTTAATGCATTATCATTGTATTGTAATTGTTGACACTTGCCATTTTATTGAAGATGTTGTTGAAATTTAACAGTATTTCTCTCAGAAACAATATGGGAAAATATGGGGAAGTTAGCATGGAAAAAGAGCATGGAAACTTTTGGGAAAAATGGAAAGTAAAAGAAAGAAAAAGTAGGGAAAGAAGTAAAGTATTTTGCCTTTGGAGAGTTTCACACACATGACTGAGTTTAGGTTTTCTGTTTTTGTATTGAAGTGGAGGCTTGATATGGTGCAAGACTAGCATTAAGCTCATGAAGCTCCTCCACATTTAATGGGTTTTGTTGCAGATTTTTAGAGCAGAGGTATACCACGTTGCCACACAAAGCAGTTGGTTTAAAACACTTTGCAGCCATCAAACCGAGGTTTATGGTATGTGGAAAGGATTTTGGAAAATTCATACATCCTCCTTGGCGTGGGAATATCACTTATTGCAGAAGAAGAAGGGAAATATTCCCACGTTGCAGAAGTGCATGTTTGCTTTCCCGAATTCCAGTCATCAAGGGAAGATAGATTATATGAAGTGACAATGAGAAGAGTTGAAAAGCAATGAGCAAAGAGATGAGGACAGTATGGATCTAAGGCAGTCACCTTCACACAGTCATGTTATACCATGAATGAAGGAAAACAATGCCAAATGTCATGATAGTCAAGAGTCTTCATGTTAGATACATGAACTCATACAACTTTAAGAGGAAAGTAGTGAAGATCAATTGGAGGACACCAAGTTTGATGAAGTTGCTTGGAAATAACAAATTTGACACTTGATTACATAGTTTCAAACCCAAAATGCTGGAAGGAGGTTGTATAAAATGGATTGGATTGGTATTAGTGACAGGGTGAAAGAAGGAGAAGGTGACTGATTAGGAAAAGTTCTTGATGATATACTATGGAAACTCTATACCTTTACCTTGCTGTTGTACTGTTAAAATCAGAAAAGATTTTAAGAAGTAAGCAGAGCTTTAAAAGAAAGAAGCAAGATATTGAAAGAGAAAGAAGTAAGATAGTGAAGATGATGAGATGAACAAAGAGAAAATTGTTGAGCATGTGCTTGAGAAAGTTGCTACTGATCTTCCATGTTGCTGCTCCAAAAGCTCCTAATTTGTTGCTATGTAGATGAAGTAATGAATTTGTTAAGGAAAGAAGGCATACTACATGATTGGGAACCTTCTAGAATAACATATGGCTTGTCAAGTGAAGTTTTTACTTTGGAAATTGCATTCCCAAGTCACCTAGGCAAAGGAGGGGAAACTCACTTGAGAACATACTTCAAAGAAAAAGTGAAATTGACCTTGGAAATTGCATTGCCATCAAATGTAAATCTTAATCAAATCATAGAGAATGTTGTTTTCAACAATGGAAACCTTACCACAAAAATGAATAAATAAGGTTAAGTCTAAGTCATTGGATCTTTTTTATCTTGGCCATTATGTAATGCCAAAAAACTTAGTGTTTTAATGATGATTTCAACAAAAGGAAAAAAGAATGAAACAAAGACCAGTTAATATTGAGACTGAAAATGATAGAAGACCTAGTAAAAGTTTGTGAAAGATATCAAAGGCTAAATACATAGTTATTGAGCAGTCAGGCGTTACAAAGACAAGCACCTACAGGTCTTCCATGTCATAAAAGAGACAGTCTATGAGGTCTTAATACTCATAATGAATTGGTCACAATACAAGCAAGGATTTCAAAGGGACAGTATAGAAAGAGAGGACAATATATAGCTAGAAGATATTTAAAGGGAGCTATTAATGATGTAACATGCCCATTGTTCTACGCGATAACTTTCCTAAGTTTAACCTCAAGTAAATAGTTTAAGCATCCAACCATTATGAGCAATAAAAAATTTCTTTCCAAAACTATAAAGATAGCATGCACATTTGAAATAAATATCTTTCCAAACTTTTCCATT